>OX439134.1:196555-419055 GCA_949318235.1 Ecdyonurus torrentis
TCTACGCCTTTAAATATATTTCCTAAAATATTCATATAATATAATAATATGTGTTATGTATTGTCACTGCGTCATATTTGAAATTTGAGCATACGAGCTGATATTACATAAATAAAAAACATTACTTTGAAGAGTGCAACATATTTTTATATCAATAAGTAAGTCCATATACTAAAGAATGTAAACGTATTAACAAGCATGCACATCGTATACTAAAAAAAAAAAATTAAAAAAAAATCAATATAAATAAATAAATTAACTATTACTTGAGATTTTTTTATGGCCTGTTCACATACATCAATGATGTGTAATCATAACATAAACATAAAAAAATTAAGATTAAAAATAATTAAATTTATTACACATTGAAAATATTTCAACATTCTTTTAACAGTCAAGATAAATTTATAAAATTTGCAAACAAATCATAATGTGATTTGCTAAGGTATTTCTCATTTATTTGCCATATAATTTTGCGCTTACTATTAGTTTTATTTATTATATTATATTTTATATTCGATGTCATTATTTATCAAGACTACTTAAAAACATTTGGTGCGCAATGTCATACGTTAAAATATTGTATGTACACACTGTGATGTAAAATTTTACTCTATGAAAATACCATGTATTCATTATGATTTAAATATACGGTAATTAATGTCTCCATACGAATAAAGTAAGGAAATATAGTAAAGTTTTATACCATAGTATCTGTACATGTAAGCTATACCTTTATAAAAAATATACTTATTTTCTTACGTACCTGTTTATATGTCCCCAAAGTAACGAATAAAAATAGACAGCAAGGAAAAATTATCTTCATTTTTTTTTCTTCTTGTTTTAAACTTCGTTTCTTGTCAATAATTAATCTTTTAAATTTCTTATCTCATTTATAATATATAGTAGATAAACTATTTTATAACACTTTTTTAATTTGAGCAGTTAAAAGTAACGCTGCACAATGTTACAAATAATATGCAATTTTGAAGTAAGACTTTTACTATTGACTTGTTAGAGCAGCAAGCGCGTGATTAACAAATAAAGTAAATATCAGAATAAAAATAATCGATTATTAATTAAAATATCGTTTTATACTTATTTCTATATTATTGTACGTTTTGGGCGATTTTTTTACTTCGATTGTAATATGATAGGATATGAGTAATTTTGTGTATACATTATATATGTACAGTATACGATCACGTGATCATGCTGTATGATGTAGATGAACTTTGTTTTTGACTTATTGTTAGTGAAGAAGTAAGTGCATTTATTTGTCAAGTCGGTTGGGGGTGCGGACAGTGTATGAAAGGGGGAGAGGTGGTTGGAAATTTTAGGCCATTGGGTTATATATAAATTTAATGTTTAATTATACAATGTTGGAATTGTTTGAGAATTTAAACATTATTAAAATGATGTAATGTTTTATAAAATTTGGCAAGATTGATAAACGTTATATAAGTTTATATCATGATGATAGTATATTATAGTACTATTATGGTAACAGAAATATATGTGATTACTGATTAGGCTTTATAGAGCGTGTTTTTTTTTTTTTTTTTTTTTTTTTTTTGCCACAATGAGAAAGACCAAAAAATTTTTGGAAATAATTTAATTTCATATTCTAAAAGATAACATTGTCCTGATTCAATATAAATATACATATGAATTTGTAATTTTTGAGTTCATTAAGTATTTTTAATTAATTTTTAAAAGTCACGAAATGATGTCACGGTTGGTTAATTTTTCGTATGCCTCTATTTCCACATGTATAAGTTGCCCGTGATTGTATTTAAAAAAAAAATTAAAGAACTCAAAAATTAAAAATTTGCATATCAATTGCTTCAGGACTATGTCCAGTTTTAGAATATGTAATAAAATATTATCCACTACAATTTTTTTAGTCTTCCTTATTAATTTTTGTAGAGTGGAATAAAAAAATTACTGCAATCACAGACAGAGCTCGACTTTTACTTGATTTATTTCAACTTCATTTTTCATGATTTTTGATATACTGCTTTTTTTTTTTTTTTTTTTTTTTTTACTTATAGTTTAACAAAGTATATAGCGACAATATTCACATGCACATCACAACACTGTTAATAATGGTACTTTAAGTAACATTTCTTAAGTAACATTTCTTCTTTACTTTGTGTAAATATTATAATTTGCAACCGTCTAGTTTGCAAGATATCAGTCGGTCACCTACTCCCTTAAGCATTTTCCTGATATTCTTCTAGCTTCTTAGAACCTAGAATTAAGCTTATAGATTAAGTTCTGAAGCTTATAGTTTGCTATTAAAATATAAAAATAAGTTTTTTTCTATGCTGGGCTGGATATTTCTAACCAACAAAATAGCAGCTCTTTAATATGAATGCAACCCGTCTATGCTGGTGCCTTTTAGGAATCTAGTTCTATATTGAAAGACAGCAGGCAGGATGTATGACAGTACACTCGAGTGTGATATAATTATTACCATGGCATGCAATTATCTCCTATAAGAAATAACATTGAAAATTTTAGTACAGACATTTAAATGGTAAATGAATGTATATTACTATACAATCGTATTACAATGACTATACTTATAATATCCACTTTTATAATTAGATTAAAATAAAGCTTTAAATTTTATTTTAAAATTTGGGGATACAATTTAATGTGATGTGTGTGAAAAAAACATTTAACAAAACTAAATTTTAATAAATAAATAAATAAATTTAAAAATATATAGTTTTTTATGTTTAACATTACTTTCACAATATTATATAATCATACTTACAAAATTGTAAAACCTTAAAAAAAATTGTTATTAGGAACAATTGAATAAATTATAACTTTTTTAACGTGATGATTAAGTGTTAAAAGCAATTTATAACTTTTTATTTTTTATTTTTTTTTTTTTTGCATGAATTCTTAGGTTACGAGTTACGAGTGTTTTGCCATGTAAAATAGCTTACATAAAATCAATGAAAAAAAAAATAAAAATTGGAATAACCTCTTACATTTTTAAGTTTGTGATAAAACACTTTATTTTCTTGGCAATAATGTAAACCATTATCAAAGCAAGATGAGAAGATGTTTCAACCGGAGCACTTTATTTTCTCAGATTCTAATCATAAGTTATACGAATAAAATTAAATACCGTCTTATAATATAATTTCAATATTACATTGATCTCCCGTAAAACTTTGGTGTTTATTTGGGTGAAATTTGTTTGAGAAAAGGGGGTGCATGAGGTAGTAAAAAAATTTATGGTTTTGTTTTTGTTCTTATGTTAAGTGAAATACGTCTAATATTTTACTTAATTATCATTCGTCAATAAGTAAATACATATTTCAAAAAAAATCTAGAGTGTAAAGCCCAACAGCTAAAACAACAACAACAACTTGTAATTAATATGTTTTTATTAACTAAATAAATCAGGAATCATTTTTTTATGTATCAATCAGCTTTGAATTGCATATTTTAAGCCAGAACTCGATACTTCACTTCTCCTCTATGTGCTCTGATTTTATAACAAAAGAGCATCAAGATAGAGACTATTGCAGCCAGCAGCAGACCAGAGGCTGTCATAGCAACAATACCGTCCATCGACAAAGGAGGAATTTCAGCCGCCTTGTTCTTCACTTTGAAATGTATTTCATAACATGTATACTGCGTGGCTACACCATCTCCAATATGAACTTCTAATTTATACTTTCTAGCAGGGAAAGAAGTAAATACTGGGTACACTTGGTTACGAATTTCATATAAACCCTGTGAAAATTAAAATCATAGTTAACAGTTTTCTATATATATATATATATATATATATATATATATATATATATATATATATATATATATATATATATATATATATATTTAAACTATTGAATAAATTATGAAAAGTGAAAGACCTTTAAGTTCAAGTGCAACATCACTTTTAATTATACCTGTTTAGGTGCATTTTACCATTTTACTATACTTTCTGGTGTGCGATATGTATTTTTTTTTCTGTCTCTGAGTAGTGTTTATTAATTGATGATTTTAAGAAAGAGTTTTATTCTTGCATGGTTTGGAAATAAATGTCAAATTTTCAATAAATTTGATCGTATAAAAGGTTGCAAATATAAACGTACGTACGTACAGTCTAAATAATCATGTTAAATATTTTAAATCTACTTTCCATAATTTAACTTGAAATATAGATGACACTCGCTTTGGTGTCTTGCTTAAAGTCAAACCCTCAATGAAATCAAATCATCTATGGATAAAAAAATTCTTATTATATTTGTATCCTTTATTAGTTGGTAATGGAAAAGTTTGGTAAAATATTTTCTGCGTTCTGACTGTATTTTTAATTTTACGTAACATTTTACACCATTTTTTTTTTTTTTTTTTTTTTTTTTTTTAAGTTAGCCTTCCAGAACATCAAATAAAGACATTCAAAGCAATATTTGCTTACTTTTTGCTTAAACTTATCATATGTTGCAATAGCCTATTATGTCATAAGCAAAAAACATCGCAGCAGTAAAATTAAACAAACCGGCGACTTTAGTTTATTTGTTGAAATATTTTATATAACGTGCCAGAGACAAAAAACAACAACAACAACAACAACAACAACAACAACAACAACAACTCATAATTCAAGATTGTGAAACTATATTTAATCGACATGTCTACTGTACATAACACAAATATCGAATATATTTAATTATTGGTTATTGATTACTTACCCTACTGACAGGACAATTGACATCCTGGCAGAAGTCAGGATAAACACAGTTAATTCCAAGAGCTTCGCACGACACCTCACGCCACTTAGGGTAAATCAACGACTTTTTGAACAGTTTGAAATTCATCTGAAACAAAAATAATTGCAATATATATAAAAAAATGATTGGAAAATTTAACTAATATGCAAGAACGTGTTGCAAAAGTTGCAGTTGAGCTCAATGGTTATCTAGATAAAAAAAAAACAATCAAACGTTTTAGAAAAGTTGTCATTGTTTGTGAAAAAAAAATCTAAATTTTATTTAAAATATTTTTTATTTAATGGATATGTAATTTAATTAATTATTTAATGTTATAACTTTAAAAGTGTCCCCCCCTCCCCCCCAAAATTCCTTATTTATTATTAATAAACTATATATTGTTTTAAAATATATACTACAAACTCAATTAACAGCAGGGTAATGGCTTTTTACATGTTATTTAAATGACAAAATTTCATTTCTTATGGAACTATATAAGAGTCTATGTAGAGATTTGTAAGCAATTTTAATATCATGAGTTATCATCATCCAATACCCTGAGTATCCAAATCTTCAAGTTTTATCACTCTCGCTGTACTAATTCGCAGAGGAAAAAAATAACGGTTTAGCGTTTTCACTTACTGTCTATGTATTCATGTTAAAGTCGACGCCATGTTGGATCACTCAATAACAAGAGTAGCTGAGAAAAATAACTTATTTTGCCAGTTTAAAAACACTATGCAATATATTTTAGAGCATTAATGCTGTGAATTAGTATCTCGAGTATGTGATAAAAATAAAAATATAAAAAAATTAACCGATTTCCTAAAGAAAATTGCCTAAAACGAAGTTTGTTCTATGCTGAGCATTGTTATTCATTACTCCTATATGGTCTCCAAGCGCAATAAATATGACGTCATGCGGATAACACTTGTATTAATTATGCTCTATTATAATTGAGCTGGGCTGGGCTGGAGCGTCATGTCAATAACAAACTATACTTACAATGATAGGTGCTGATATGTTCTGCCTGACAAACACATCGGCACTAAAATTGAGCTTGCCAGGAAACTTGGTTTCTCCATTCACAGTAAAGGCACCAACATGAATCACGTCTGCTTGTGGAGCCTTGCAGTGACGCCAGGCGCTCACTGAAACACTTCCACCTTCAACCTTTGGGGGGAAAGTAGAATTAAATTAATAGGGGAAAAAATGCAATCAAAGTATTGAAAAAAAGTATTTGTTTTCCTAATTTACGTGCTTGCATGTCCCTGGTCAAAAATCGGGCCCGAATTAAGTCCGCCAGCCCGAAAAATACAAATTCGGATCCGAATTTTCAATTTCGGGCCCGAATTATTAATTTTCGGACGGCGGACCCGATTTCATTCCGCTTTTGATCATGCTCCGATTTGCTTCCGAAATACGTCCGAAAGTAAAAGTGCTTTTAACACACTTTCGGACCAAAAGCGGGTCAAAATCGGGCCAAAATTGAAAATTGCGCGCGCATCGTAAAAAGAAGAGGGGAATAGAAAATTAACAGTTCAGCTGGTGACAAAAATGGCGTTGACATGTACCGGCTAAATTCCTAGTATTAATTAAAATTAAAGGTGTTTTAAGCAAGTACTGAAAGGTTAGCTAATGTGAATTTTATTTTTAAATGGGTAAGTCATATTTTACATAAATTTTTTATTCAGTAACTCAATTATATAAGCTAATATTTTGAAATATATATGCTGCATGACCGCGTTGGGGAAAGCTTATGAAGCTTTTAACCGTGGGCTTGACTTTCGAACATCTTGTAAGCTTTTCTATTAACAAAATAGCAACTATCTGCGTAGACAATATACCCGATACTTTATTATTTGATAATTTGTGCTCTTTTTATTATAATTATTGTTTTCTTTATTGATCTGTCTACATTTAATCATATACAATAGGACTCTGGAAAAAAATTGCTGCAGTTTTGTAATCATTTTATATATAATTTTTTTTTTAAATATTTTTTTTTGTTTAACTTTATATTTAGAGACAAAAAGCATGATGAATTGAAATTTTTTTTTTTTTAATATTTGAAGTGTTTTGCATGAAAAATTAATATTATGTAACAAAAGTGAAAGCCCGCAAATGAACCCGAAAGTCATCCGAAATTAATCCGATTTGCTTCCGAATCTGCCCCGATTAGCTTCCGAATTTGCCCCGATTTGCTTCCGAATTTGCCCCGATTCGGATCCGTTTCGGCCCCGATTCTTGGCAGCTTCTGCCCCGCTTCTGCCCCGATTCTTGGCCGCTTCTGGGCAGTTTCTGCCAAGAATCGGGGCAGATTCGGATCCGAAATTTGATCCGAATTTTAAGCAATTTCGGGTCCGATTCGGGCCCGATTTTTGACCAGGGGTGTTCAACATTAAGTAGCACTTATAAATATTAACTGTCAATATATTGAGTTTATAAGTAAAAATTAATAATAAAATAAATAATTTTTTGGATATTTAATTAGTTTTTAACATTAGATATAAAATTTGAATTAATATATCAAATAATTTACAGGAAATAGTAATAATAAGACAAATGTTTTAACTTAAAAAATCTATTGCTCTGCTCAAAAGCATGCGATCAGTTTAAAACAAAATTCTTATTTAAAGCACTATATAATACGTGTTAGAAATAAATTTGTGTTGAAAAATATTCAATAAAAACATTATATTCAAAATATTATAAAAATTGTACTTGAAAATGTGTTAAATCGCAATAAAATCGACACCTTTTTATACAAGATTGAGAATAGCCGTTATTTAAATATAAAAATTAAGTTGTATTATGTTTACCTGTACCAAGCAGCATAATATGCCACATAACAAAATATTCCTTATTGAAATCTTCATTTTCTCAGCTAGCTGCCATCGATTTGTATCTTGTTTTAGTCCCTGTAGCGTTTGTCTCTTATCTTCCGATTGATAAAGTCACTATACGCCTGATTACGCTTGACATAATTTTAGTTGATATATGCACTCAAAGTATCAGATAGATACGTAATAAAATAAAGTTAAACCGGTTGACATTTTATTATTTGAAGTGAAATAAAAAGCACACGTTAATAACGTAAAAATGATTTGAAACTATTACTTTTGTTTTAGTATAGGAAATTTTTTTTATATTAATCAATAATAAATGAATTTTGCTATGGGGAAATTTAATATCATGTGTTTCAAAAATAATGATATAATATTCTTATTTAACTGTAAAATTGTTACGAAAACTCTCAGATCTTCATTACATATAAAAAATGTTATCATAACATATAAATACTTATACACGGAAAGTAGAAATTGCGTATTTTATGCTGCATTTATGTCAATATAGCATAAACGATGTTTAATTGGAAGAGTATAAAAAATACTGTAAAAAATAATATTTCAGCGATATTGCATAGTTATTATGCAGTGTAGCATAATCTTACACACTACACAATTGTGGATGAAAATGAGTTAGCATAATTATTACGTATTTATTTTTGTTTGTGTATATTATGTTGATTAATATTCGCAAGCGATCTGATTGTTTTCCTATCAAAAGTTAACTGATAGTTTATTTTACAAAAGATGAAATAAAACAAATATCCTTATCATCTGATATGCAAATTGTGCATTTTTCCAAACCTCAATTAGAGAATTTAATGTATTTAATGTCTTGACCAACAATTTATTAAATAAACAAAAATATTTCTAACCTTCTTTGCATGTTATCCCATGATATCCAGGACTACATTGACAAATATTGGGGGCTACACATCTTCCTTTCTCTCCACATCCATTAAAATCCCCCCAACATTGGGGTGCACAGTGTTCATCAAGTTCAGAGTAACCTTCACAGCATTCACTCACAACTCGTGTCTTGGTTATGTTCTGAAAAGTTATGAAAATAATTACAATTTTGAACATTGCAACGTTAAAAAGCACATAATATTCATCTTTATTTAGTAGAAAAAAAAGGGGGGAAGGGGAAGGGTGAGATTTTACATTTCTTGGCCTACAATACTTCTTTATCTTTCATTAATTAATAATCCATAATATATATCAATCACTTTGATTTATTCAATATAATTAAAATACTATAATGAATAAAGAAGAATAGTTTTCAAAAATTCATGGTCCTTATTAAATTTCTGTAAATTTTCATTCAAAACTTATTTTCGTTTTGTTTTTATCTTCTACTGTCACTGATGCAGCATTTTGGTTTTTAAAATATCGATCTTCTCATTCCATGCATTGTTTACGAATTTTGACAATCTCATGCACTATAATTTTTAACAAAAGATGCTTAAAAAGAGTCTATCTTACTTAGTAGATCCCTGTACTATACGTAGACGTACAATACAGGTCTTAAATAGCCTACTTTATAGTGGATTTGTCGTCAGACTACTTGAGGATAAAAATCGTCACCCCATACTCCCCACCCTCATCATATCTCTACGAATAATATTTTTTTTAATTAACTTTAAATTTGCGTAGTTTTATAATTAGAGACATGTGATTGGTATTACCTCGGTGACAACTTGTGACCGGTATTCAGTTTTGGTTGTAGGACATCTCGGTGGCACCTGCATGCACCAAACCATTTCACGAACCACGAAAGGAAGTCGAGCAGTCTTTGTTATAGGAACGTCGTAGCTGTAATTAATTGTTTAATATTAATAAATATTAATACAAGTTTCATATTAGAAGAAAGACAAAAAAAAAATTCATCTTCAGACGGTGCAATATTTTTATTATGCAATAAACTTGATTTCAGGCAATGAAATTTATTGCTTTGTGCAAATATTACTCCGTGTGAACACTCCCTCAGTTTATAAAGGCCTGTTCACAATGATACGTAAACTCACATAACTTTCACGTAAGAATCCAATTAATATTAATTGTTGTATATATCTTCACGTATAAAAATTATGTAAATTTACGCGTCATTGTGAACAGGCCTTAATACCATATACTTATTAATATTTATGATTGAAACACTTTATTTTAGTATTTTGTCCTTGTTTAATTATTATTCATACAAAAAGTGTAACTTAATTTTTTTATACGTTGTCAAACATATAAGTTCGCATACTCACATTGGTTAGAAATTAAAAAAAAAAAATCTCTGTGGTAGAAACCACAAGAACTTTGAGTAATTAACTTATTAGCAATTATAATTTATTGTGTGTCACATAGTTTCAAAATGATTAAAAAATCTGACCATAAAAAACAAACTATATGAGTATCTACACAGTCAGATTCATTTTCTGAATGTATATAAAACTATAAATAAAAAAGTTAATTATAAATATTCCAAGTTTTACATTATTTTGATTTTATACATTTTTATTTATATTTATTATTATTATTATTTTTTTTTTTTAAAGCCAAAAATTCTAATAAAGATAAAATATTGTTTTAATTGTTACTGTATTTGTGGTGAATAAACATATTAGTTCCCTCCCTATATAAGGCTATACTTACGACTCAATCCTGGTACAGATAAACTGACCACTGAGAGCTGAGCTTGTGGTCACAAGTGACGTCATCACCAGCACCAAACTGACCAAGCTGACATAGGGATACATCCTGGTGCACACCCTGGAGAAACAAAAATAACTTGATCAAAATTATTTGGTCATATCAAATATATGACAACTTAAAAATATTCAAATATATTGAATTTTCAAAAATGCAATAATATTATTTCATTGCTGCTAAGCTCACAATTACTTTCTTATAATGAAATGGTTTTGTGTAGCAATGTAAAAACATTTTCGCAGGAATAATATGAATAACGGTATTTTATCAGATCAGATACATTTAATTAGGGTAAATTATTTTGAAAGAGTTATATCTAGAACAAAAGAGGCTGAAGAGTTAGAAATGCTACAAGGTGTATGCGCATGACGTCATATTGAATGCGCTTCGATGCCATATTGGGGCAATGAATAATATTACTCAACATATGACAAGGGGATTTATTTTGTATTGTATATATATTTTATTTTTGGCTATTTTCTTTGGAAAAGAAGTTAGTTTTTTTGTTTTGTTTTTTTAATTTTTTTCGCTTACTTAAAAACCTAATTCAATGCTCTCAAAAATTTTGTGAAGTATTTTGAACTGGCAAAATGCGTCATTTTTCCATGCTGACCAATGTTATTTAGTGCTCTCAAATGGCGTTGACTTTTTTTTTATGAATGCAACCACCCTATATGTGACAACTATGCTGTAGAGCAAAGTTACTTTTTACTAAGGTATTTGTATTCCTTACCTTTTACTATTATACTGTACGAGTACTATAGAAATAAAGCTCCTCTGCAAGGAAATTATTTTTACTGCGTACAACATAGGGTGCGATACATCAAAGCACTTTGGTCACCTTAAAGTTTTAGAATTCCTTACTATATTATGCTTAAAGATATCCTATATGGTCTTAAGATTCCTAAGACCTTAGCTAACTGAAGTGGTGATAAATCTCACCCTATGTAGTAACACAGCAGACGTCGATTTAACAACAATTCTAGAAGCGCATATCTATTCTGTAAATCACAACGTATATATTTGAATTTAATTTATATATAATATATAGTAGAACAACGACATAAAATAAGCAGAATTTGCGGAGAAAAAGTATTTGTAATTTATTCTGTAGACATGCTTTAATAACTTATTCATTGTACAAAATTTAATATTAATTGAAAATTTTAAAGGTTAACTTGTATAACTTTGGTCCCATGAGAGATAAAGTTTGCATTAATTTCATATAGTTTAAAATGTATATATATATATATATATATATATATATATATATATATATATATATATATATATATATATATATATACATACAGTACAGTGTATTAACTGTACTGTATATTATACACTTTTTAATACAAATATATTATTACAAAAAAAGAGTTAAATATTAATGTTTTTTGGGATGATATAACATGGTATTATACCGCCAATAGAGTAAAATTGTATCTTTTAGTTCTAATATCTTAAAATTATATAAATCTTTAAGATAAAATTGTACTCAGCAGTACAAAAATGGGTTTGTTAAAACAAAAAACAAAAAACAAAAAAAAAAAAACATTATTGCTCTAGAAATTTTTTATTTTTATTATTTATGGTAAAAAAAAATGCAACATGGCTTGAATAATGATAATAATTTTATCTAGTATATTATGGATAGAATATAGCCTACTGATAGCCTTAAATTGACGTTTTTTCTTCTTAATTGTATGCAAGTAATATGTGTGTCCTGTGTATATATATATATATATATATATATATATATATATATATATATATATAAATCATATATATATATATATGATTTATACAGAAAACAACTGCAATGCTTATACAGATTTTTGTTGTGAAAATATTTATATTTTGCGTTTGACCACCCTGCTCACAAAACCGTGATTTAAGCCGCGCGGTTCTGAGAAAAATGAAAAAAACCGCGCGGTTCTCAAAAAACCGTGCAAAAGCCGCGCGGTTCTTAAAAAACCGTGCAAAAGCCGCGCGGTTCATACAAAACCGCGCGGTTTCCAAGAACCGCGCGGCTCTTGCACGGTTTTTAGAATAAGGTCACATGATCTAGCGCATGCGCATTAAGGATGTGTGAGAAAGATGCGCAGTATGTCAGTGAACTTGAGCAATGAAGAAACTAATATGGCGAATTTACTTTGTGTTGGTTTTTATGTGAATATTAAGTATAAAGGATTGTAAGAAGCTAAAAAATTAGTGCTCGATGTTTATAAATGAGGTAAGAATTTACTGAATGTATAAATCCAAAGTTTTAATGTCAGTAGTGGGCTAAAACAGTGATTTTTGTTACATGTCCTTGGGCGCGGCTATGGCGAGTGGCTTTGAACTTCGCAAAGACCAACGTATTTCTATACACGCATCATGGAACGTAAAGTTTTTTTTTTTTTTTTTTTTTTGTTATATATTGGGTTTGTTTTTATTAGTATGTATATTAAAATATATTTTTATGTCTTAGATTTTTTTTGTTGAACCAATAATAATATGTATTTAATATTTTTTATATGTATTTTCTTGATTGAAAAAGCGTGGTATTTATATAAAAGGTACGCTTTTTCAATGAAAATGTGTGTAGTATATAATAATGGTATTTTTGTTTATTCAAGGAACATATGTACGAGTGTAAGTAGAAAATGTTGTGTTCTCTGTTCTAATTCAGGTGCAGTGACAATAAAAAGTAAGTTTTTCACGACAATATCGAACCAGAAAGGTGCGGAGCCCACTGAGAGCGTCGGAGAAGGCGGCATTAAGGTTCAACAGCACGCGCCATGTAAGCCATAGAGCCATCTGGGTTCAACGTGAGAACCGCCTGGTAACCGGGCGGTGCCCGGCAGCCACGCGGTTTTAACCCAAAAACCGCGCGGCTTCAACTCAAAAACCGCGCGGTAACCGCGCGGTTTTTGCCCGGTTACCGAGCTCGGTTTTTTGCCCGGTAACCGCGCGGTTTTTTGCGCGGTTTTGTGAGCAGGGGCATAGATATAGTCATGGTCATGTTTGACGTAAATGATTGCGGTTTGTCAAAATATAAATAGAAATTTTACCCAAAAAAGAAAGAAAGGAAAACAAAGGAATGTATAGATGTGACCCATGTGACAAAACGCAGAAATACATAAGAGAAAGATATAACACATTTATTGCAAATTTGGAGGGAAATAATTGGTTTTGCTTCTCTCTCTCTCTCTCTCTCTCTCTCTCTCAAAATGAATATTACATACACAAGATGCAAAAACAATTAAACATTGCCAGCTGTTACTTGAGAATGAGTCACATACAATGTTTATCACATTAACAAATGTGATATATACATGACTATATAGCTCTCTAATGTATTATGCAGTATAGTATAATATTATGTGGGTATATTGCTTTTAACTTATTACTTGACAATTTTTTTGTTATATTATATCAATGTCTGTAAATTGTATAAGTGGGGGTTGTGAAGTGAACGCTTTTACAGCACGTCTCCGCTTTGAATTTATTTCTTAACATTTCTATATTGTTGTTAATAACTCAAAAGTGTTTTATATTATCTATTAAGAAGGTGTTTCATCAAACTAAATTAATAATATAGCTTCATTAATGAATTATATTTAAAAATTTGTCATTGTTAAAAAACAACAACTATAATTTCATTCGAGAAGAAGCAATAGGAAATAAGTTGATTACTATTATATAAGAATATACACCACAAATAATTTAAAAAAATCACCAGTTTACTAAATAATTTTATTTTAGTGTCAATAATTGAGAGAAAAAAAGTATTATTCCTTTATTACTAATTAAAAGTAATATGAATAAAGCAAAATGTTCATCACAAATCCATTCCATTCCACCTCGAGATGTATTTAAATATTTTATGAATAAATAAAGTAACATTGAGTTACAATTGCAAATATCTAATAGCAAGCAGTCAGCAAAAATGTTATGCTATGAGGCAGACCAAACAAATTTTAGGAGGCAATTTTATAATATTCTAAAATAGGACATGAATCGATTGATACGTAAATTTATAATTTTTGAGTTATTTTTAATTAATTTTTGAAAACCGAACAATGGTCGATAACTTAATGCATGTCAACATAGGAAAGAGTTAATGGCCGTGACGTCACGACTTAAAAATAATAATAATAATAATAACGTACTCAAAATTAGATATTTGCATATCGACTCAGGACGATGCTATCTTTTAGAAAATTCAATAATATTATCCCCTTAATTCTTTTAGCATAGGTGTCTATGTCTTTTAGTCTTCCCCATTATTTCTTGTTCAAGATTTAACCAACCAACTTGCATATACATTTTTATATAGTAGATATATAAGGTAAGTTTTCTCAGTACAGAAATCTTATGCGCGCTGCAAGACAATCGTTTTATTAAATCAAAAGTGTCACATAATACATCATCGCATCACATTTCAACAAATCTCTGAGTGTAGAAAATACCAAGCATGTGACGTTATGTTATATAGTCTCATATATATACGTCGTGCGGGTGATGGTTAATTTAATGACGCATTAAATACATCAAGCATATATGCTTGATTTGATGTATATAGGAGAAATAGGGGAAATTTCAATTATTATTATTACAATGACAATACTTAAAACACAATCAATCTTTTTTTCTTTAGAAACTGTTTCAATGATTTTATTACTATATTTGTAATGTTGTTAATTTTATAGCATCTAAATCAAGTTTAATAATACTATTTTTATAAAGGCTTCGATTCATTATTTAATATTTTGCTACGTTTTTGCAAAAACTGAAACATAAACAATATTTTATTATGATGTTGTACGTTGATGTATTTGATTCACTTTGACGGGTAATAAGCATCAATATTAGATTTAGTAAAGTATCTTAATACATATGGCTATATTATAGATAATACTAATCAGTAGTCAATAATACTATATTATGTGTGCTATTTATAGTTGAAACATTGTTTAGTAAAAGACGTTCATAAATAGTTTGTTTCTTCTTTTCCTCCTGTACACAGAAAATATAAATTACGTAATTTATGTTACTATAGCATAAATAATGCTAAATTGGAACTACTTAAATAATTATGCTGTACCAAGATGTATATATATACTTGTGCTGTACAAGAAAATATTTATGCTTTCTGACATAGCTATTATTTAACTATTATTTAAGATTACATAGCTATCTTGTATAGTGTAGCACAGATTATGCTATATTAAATAAATTGTGCTGAAAATGAGCTAGCATAATTAATACGTATTTCTTATTTTGTCTGTGCAAATTTTGATTACACGAAAGTTGTATGATATTGGATTGATTTGACTTTAGCGTTGTCCTGAAACTTCATAAACTATTTTAATTTAATATTGTTGTAAAAATTAGGTATAGTTAACATATCTCTCAATAAGATTTAATGTTCCTGCTTTTTACAACTTGAAATAGTTACAATTGTTACAAAGTTAAAGATTAATATTTTATAAAACTTAAATGCTTTTCTTTATTCTAAGCAAACGAATTTAATTAAAGTATACATTAGCAGCAATGAAAATTGTTCTTATGAAAGTTATACAAAGAATTATTAGCAATCTAAAACAATATTGATACTAGCCAATATCATGATTCATGATTATTATTTTTTTTTAAAGGAAATTTTCAAAGTTATACCAGCAGGTTCCATCTCTAATCACAATTATAAAAATGAATTCATAATAAAAATATAGAGAGATATATAAAATAATAGAGATACTTTTTAAAACACACGTATGGAAAAAATGTCCTATATAATATAAATAATATTTAAAAATATACATTTAATTATTCATATTAATAAAAAAACAGTTTACGTTTTGAGTTATAAAAAAATTTAAACCAATTGAGTATAATTTACATCATGAGCGAAAGCTACAAAACATCTATAAATCAAATAATTAAGCTCTTCTTTTCCCCCTATCTAATATATAAAACAATATAAATTACATATAGCACCGTGAATATACTATACTATGATTATAGTGAATGATTACCTTCGAGAGTAAGTACGAGAGTATATAAAATAATGACCATTACATAACATAATTACTATATTTAAATCATAGATTTTATATACCATTAACAACTATCTTTCAGCTTGGAACTTGTAGAGAAAATTAACTTTTGGTTCTACCTCTAAATTTTGTGACAAATTATAATTAATAATCAATGGAAATAGGAATAACATGAAAAGTTTTTTTTTTCTTTGTTGCTGACCGATGAAAATAAAATAGAATTGAATTTCGATCAAATAAACTAATTTTTAGCATTTAAAGAGTCATAAAATGCCTATTAAAAGAAAAAAATTGCAGCCCTATATTTTATATCCTCTCTGATATCGAATCTTTCCACAAATACAATACAATATTTTAAAATGAACTTAATAAAGATCTAATAATTCAATTTCAATTTAAAAATGATAAAATTTGTCATTTACGCAAAAGAGTTGCAAAATTCAAATTTAAAATACAGTATTTTATTCATTTCGCTCCTCCTAATAAATAATATAATATAAATTATAATATCATTATAATAAATAAAAAAAAATGCAAAATCCTTCCTTAGTTTAATTGTTTCTTAATTTTTCATTAAAAAACAATCAGAAATGATGGTCAAAACCATGCATTATTTGCAAAATACATAAAGAAAAAATTGTTTGCATTAGTCCACTTTTTTTTTCCACGTTGACATTAATTTTTAACCTCAACGTAATATAATATAAATAAGATAAAATAGTTCTCGTAAGTGTTTGATTGATTCCTCGCCCACGCTCTGCCAGCAACTCACTATATGATGTCAACCATCCAGACCTCAACTCATAACGACAGACGATAATTCAATTATGTAAGAAATAAATAACGTCAAGTTGACTTATCATTTGAATAAATTGAACAATAAATATAGTCAGTCCCTATGGGGTTAATAATTAAATGTTGCTACTAGTAGTAAAACTGTAATTTGATCTTAACATGTTGGCTTATTATGTGGTTTGTTTGGGGAAGATTTTTATGATTAACAACAGCATTTAAAATAAAGGGAATAAATTATTTTCAGTCCAAATTTAAACAGGACACTTTTATTTACATCTGCGTAATTTACTTTAGGATAATTTGTTATTTCAAGTTTTTTTTTTAATTAATTTAAAATGCATTTGATGGTTACGTTTTTTTACAGACTGTTTTTATACCGTATATAGACTTAATAACGTCTTTATAAGAAAATAATAATAATAATTGAAAAAATAATAATAAAGGGTGAGAGGTATATTTTAGACTGTAGTCTTTGTATGTTTGGCCCATTATTACATACCTATGAGGAATTGGTGTTTTAATTTGATGTTTCTCGAAATTTACACAATGTTATACAAGTTTAATTGATCAAATTCATTTTTCCACAAAAGCCCCAAGTTTATAGCTTAATCACTCAATTTACTACAGAGAAATTGTGTTCTACTGTAAGATTGTATAAATTATAGTACAATGAATAACACACAATAAAATAAAATAGATTACACTTCAATATAGTAGAAAAACTAAATATCAAAAAGGCGACACACGAAATTGAAATCTTTCAAATATTATTACAACAATATTTTAGAATATAAATTGATTTAGAAATTATGTATTGCTTGTTAACTGATATTTAAATAATGATCATATAAATATAGGAACAAAATTATATCTGTATAAAGTTTCAATCATTATTTATAATATGTCATCACTGTGTCATCAAATAAAAACAAGAGTGCAATAATATTCTTGATGATTATGACTGGGCTATTTCTCTGAATGTCAGCAGTATCATCTTTTTTAATTTTTTACAACCGAATAGTCACGTGATATCATCTCATCTGTATCATTTTATTAAGCTGAGTAGTGAGTTGATTAAGGTATATATAAAAGGAAATATAACATAACCTTTAACCTAACTTATCATATTAAACTATAGTATTATGAACCTTATGGTTGAAAATTTTGAATGCAAAATAGGGAACACAAAGAACAAATTAGCCACTTGAAACTTGAGTATATAGAAACGGAGGATGAATATATTAGCCAATTCATTGTTAAACTACTATAGGTGAATGATATTTTAAATATAGAGAAAATTATATTGAGTGGGTTTTAAATACTAAGGTTACGGTATAATTTTTGGAATGTATATTTTTATTTTAGTTAATTTCAATGTAATTTGCTTTTTGTAATTTAATTAAGGCGGGAAATCAGCTACTACGTGATTTGACTAAAAAGTTGTAAAGAAAGGAAAGTCTGAAATTGTGCATATTGATATTAGGATAACGTATCTTCACCATGCTACATTTTAAATTGTTTTTTTTTTTTTTTTTGAAGTTTTAGTCCCATAAGAGCACATGTTAATTTCAATAATTATTTACTCTCTTATCTGTTTCTTTATGGGGCTCTTAAAATTTTATATCATAATATAGAAATATATATATATATATATATATATATATATATATATATATATATATATATATATATATATATATATATATATATATATATATATATATATATATATATATATATATATATATATAGGTAGCTGTTTCGATTAGTGGCAACATTAAGTTTCAAGTTTTTTTTTTATACTTTGAAATACAAGCATTATACAAGCCATGTAAATATAACCCTTAAACAATTAGTAATTAAAAAAATACATTAGTGAAAATGTGACTTATTCAAATTTAAAAGGACCTCTCTTTGCGAACACAATAGGCGATCATGACCGGAGTTTTACATTAAACTTTGCCATTTGCAAGGAATTTATGAACAAATAGGGATTCTTTGCACATCGAAATCAACGTTCATAAAAATATTGACTCACATGAGAGAAGTCGGTAAAAGAAAGTTCAATGTTCTGTAACTAAATATCAATAAGGAATGACGTTCAATAATAATAAAAATAAATAAATATTGAATATGACAACCTTTTGTTTACGCAAGCGTCAAAGTGTAAAGATTTGAAGACTGTATTATACTAATGCACTTCTTTTAATTATTTAAAGTACATTCTCAAATTATATTATTTAATCCTTTTTATACAGTACTATATTATATTTTATTAACAGTCCTTTAACACTATACTGTTTTTTGCCGAATATAATAAATAAATAAACATGCAATTATAAGCTTTTATTACGTGGAAGAAACTTAGTACACGGAAAAAATGAATTACGTAATTTATGCTGCATTAAATAATTCCTATATTGTAGAGCTCAAATGTTGCTGTTTTGTAAAAATAGCATTAATTATGCTCAATTATAATTAAGTATCATAATGTAGTGTAATCACTGCAGTGCAATATAACATAAATTATATTATGTTGTTATGCATAAATATTGAAATGTTGCTTTGCGAGCTAGCATAATTATTACATTTATTTTTTCCATATAACACCCATATTATCACAATTTATCACAATAGAAAAAGTGTTTCTTTTATTAATGTACTTTTATGGCGCATATCTCACGTGTGTAAAATTTTTATTTGTACATTTTCAAAAAAGGTAATTTTGAAAAACACGATCTTTTTTTTTTTTTTTTTTTTTTTTTTAGGAAAAAAAAAGTCACTATTTGCAACAATGAAAATTTGTTAATACAAATCGTCACTTGACCTAGTTTCGTTCTTTGCACAGTATAAACTCTACAATATGTCACTGTATGTACAGCTCTGGGCAAAAGTTTGAGAACGATATGAAAGTGATCGGGCAAAACAGAAGAGTCATCAATGCAGGTTCCTTTTTTCCTATTTTTACGTATCAAACTCACAAAATATTGTCTTCTTGAGTTTTATTTTTATATACCTTACATGAAGCAAGGATTTTTTTTTTTTTTTTATAAATTATTAAAATATTCAATAAATATTTGATTACAGTTTACGATGTTTATGCTATTTTATATTAAATGGATATAATAATTTTTTTTTAATTATTTCATTATTTTATCTTTTTTTAACTAACTTATTTATTAATTATAATATTTAATTTTCAAACAATTTGATTTGATATCTAATTTTATCTTCTGTTCTTCTTTTCTCCCGCATAAACAATCACCCCTTTATTGCGTCATTTGAATTGGGGGGTCATGTAAATATATAATTAGGCTAACTAATTTTTTTATAAAGCAATACAAATATTCAATAATTATATGATTACTGTTTATGATATTTATATGCTACTTTATATTTAAGGGATAGAGGCCTATATTAAAAAAAAAATTATTTCACTAGTTTTTTAATAAACATATTTATTAACTACAATATTTATTTTCAAGCAATTTGATTTTATATTTATTTTTATCATCTGTTGTTGTTTTGTTCCCCCGCATACACCATCATCCCTTTCCGTCTTTTGAATTAGAGAATAAAATTTGTTTCATATATAAATAATTAGTTAATGAATTATAGCAAACTATTTAATGACACAAATTATATATGAAAGCGATTATTTGTAGAAATTAATTAATTAATAAAAAAATCAAATAATGCAAAAAAAAAAAATTAATAATAATAAATAAATAAATAAAAATAATAGGCATATCTATATAATATAGGATTTTTTCCAAGGTTGATATTATATTATAATATACACACACACTGCATTTTAACCAAAAACCAAGAGACAGGACATGTTACAATATCGAATAGCAGGTATGCATAACAAAACTAAAATATTTTCTAGTCATCAGAATATTGAAAAGCTAGAAAGGTGCATGCAGCGCAGCATGCAAGCAAGAGAGACGCAGGTCTGCTTGCTTGCTGCCGTGATAAATAATCGTAATCGCTATAGTGATATAGTCAGGAAAAAGGAAATTTGCTTGTTTACATGATTTGTGTTGCGGGTTGCATATTTCACATCGTTCTCAAACTTTTGGCCAGAGCTGTACATATGAAGTTAAATAACTTACGATCATTATATGATTGTAAAACTTAATACTAGTTCAATGTTCTCATTTTATTTATTTTCATGCAAGAAATTTCTTGGAATGTAATTTAATCCAAATTAGAGGATTGAATTTCATCATTATTGTTGTATATATCACGCATATGTATAATTAAATATCAATACTCCAGTTCAGCGAATTTCATCTTAATGATACCAGCATAAAAATAATCACGATTTTGATATCTGATATCATGTACTTTTCTTTTTCTCGTTTTGAATATTTTAAACGTAATAAAATACAAATGAATATATTTTTGTTTGTCAGTATATGGTATTCTGTATTTACTGTACTATCTACAGAACATGCGAACAGCATTTTTTTTAAACATCGATTTACGGCGTCTCTAGTCTATAGTTTAAATTTTTTTAAAACAAAGCCATAAAATAATTTTGACATAAAAAAAAAAAAAAAAAATTATAAATATTTCATGAAATACTTTTGAATGCAAACTTTTATATCGCTATATATAGGGTGTACGCGCATGACGTCATAATGAATGCGCTTTAACGCCATACTGGAGCAATGAATAACATTGCTAAGCATAGGACAAACGAAGTTTTTGCCTATGTGTTTATTGGAAAATAAGTTCTTTATTATTATTTTTCCCGCTTACTTGAAAACCTATAACCTGTTACCAGCAACAATGCTCTCAAAAATATTGCTAAGTTTATTTAAACTGGCAAAACGTGTCATTTTCCCATATCTGCCCATGTTATTTAGTGCTCACTTAACTTTTACATGAATGCAAACACCCTATCGTTTTATGACCTGGTGATTAGAGTGATTACGTACTAGACTTTTCTAGATGATTATTTCCGTATTATTGATCATGTAAAAGCAACAAGTATCCAGACCTCTGAGAACCCCAGCCCACGGACAGGTCCAGGGTCCTGTTAATCAACCATGTGGCTGATTCTGCAACTTCATAAGGGACTTTTTTTTTTTTTCGATTTCTAATGTAAAATTTGTTTGATGACAATAAAGCAAAAAAGTTACAGAACCGACCCCCCTCTTTTTTTTTTTTATTTATTTATTATTATTATTATTTTTTTTTACTTTTGGGAACAATGCAAACCTATATTAGAAATATTATCTTTCATAAAACTTTGATTTTCTATGTGCAGAAATAAATGGCTATATAAAAATAGTTCAAGTATTTTGATGTAAGACACAAAAATCGTACAAAAACTTAATTGTGGAAATATTGAATTAAAAATTAGCTTTTTCTTTTAAGCTTTATGTTTTTTACCTTTAATTTTTAATTCTAGGAGATAATTGGTTACTTTTTAACAAGGTATATTTTGCAAATTGCTTATAAAAGTCATAAAAGTTTTGATAAACAAAAAAGTTAATGAAATTTAGAATGAAAAATTATACATCATATGATTGTTTTTAATCTATACCTAAAATACGTCGATATAACATTTCATGGTGATTGCTTCATCTGCTTAATAATACCCTTAATTAACGGTTTATTTAGCAAAAGTGCAAGCAGTACATCGTCTTATTTCTATACATTATATATTTTTTAACATTATTATTAGTTGTTATTTATAATTATTAATTCTTCTATTACTCCTCCTTACTTTACTTATACCTTTTAATTCAAGTTACGATTTTTTTTCTTGATTTTAAATTTATATTAAAAAAAATCAGCTTACCTTATAGATCTAAAAAGTGAGTACGAATTCTTAAAATTGTTAGTTTTACATCCCAGGAGATATTTATCACTTCATTAAAATAACGATGCAGAGTCGGTGCTTCTCTAACAACAACAGGATGTCACCGCGAGAGCGAGAGAACCACCGCTACCGCTCCTCTGGTGCGAGCGAGAGCTGAGACTGCAATGTGACCACGTGATCTACCAGCACATCAGCTATCACGCAACAAAAAGTGAATACTTCAGCGCAGCAACAAGTGGCTATGTGTGTATTATGTATCATCATTATTCATTACATTACAATACAGCGTGAGATTCACTATAGTCGAGATCATTATATAATATTATGTATACCTAGGGTTTCCATGGTTCTTAAGGCTAATATCGGACTGAGTTGTAAAAGTTGATGTAAGCGCAGCAACAAATGGATGCATGTGAATAAATCAATACAATTGCGGGGGACTTCTGATGTCGTCAGCTTTTTATTTATTTGCCATTTATTATTATTATTACCATATAGTGTCTCAAGGCAAATTATGAACTGTGTAGCAAAACCTAATTCTAATTACAGTAATAAATAAATAATTAAGTAATATAAAAGTGTGATATTGACTTATGCATAACAATTCAGATCTATACCTATACCTATATACATATTTACATACTGTTACCATGGTTACCTATATAAAGATTGTACATACGTCATAGGCTGTGAAGCAAAATATTCTATAAATCAGCAACAAATGAATGCCTGATATAAGTTCCACGGACAAAAAGCCCTCCTCGGATAATATATATATATATATATATATATATATATATTATAGGGTTTGTCATCGTAGGGTCTCTTGTCTTTTGTCTTTATACGTTTTGAACCCCTAAGGAGGAAAACTTTCATTTGAACACCCTTTTGCTTTAGCCCTATAGATATGTACCTGAACCCTTGGTGACTAGCCAGGACTTAAAGTAGAGTGAGACAAAAAGCTAAACCAATTCAATTTTTAATTATGATTTCAATTAGAAAAAAAAAAGAATATACTGTGTAAAAATCATTAGCATAACATAAAGCTGCTTAATAAATTACGTGGCAATTTCAGATAAGTATAATGGTTTCCATGGCTACAATATTGGACTATATTATGTATGTATATCAAGAACAGCGTGTATAGCTGTTTTAATGTGCGTAACAAGTTTCAATTCTATACCTTAATTTATTTTATTAAGGCAGATACATTTAAATTAAATATCTCAGGAAGTGTCCGTAGTTGAGTCATTCTTTTTTTTTTTCTAAGTCCTAATCTCTAAAGAATTTGTCATTCATTTATTACATGTGGGTGACTTTTATAGCGATTAACTGAATGCACGGATATTTATATCTGTTGGTCCTTTATTATTATTTTAATCTCTTTTCCCACACAAAAGCAGCAACGCGATGAAGGAATTTTTATTCACCCTATCAAGAAAATTATATAAATTTTACGAGTGATACACTCTTATTCTTTTCACAATTATTATTATTTTAATTAAACTCATCTATATAACTAGTTTTTATCAACAATTATTAAAAATTTCAGAACACCTAAAATTTCTTAATAAACAGCTCACAATTGATCTTGATCTACTTTTCTATTTTTGTATAGAAATATAATAACAACAATAAAAATTACGAAATAAGATCAACTTTTAATTTAAAAAGTATAATAAAGTGTGATTAGTGAATATACATATTTTTATTAAATCATTTTTAATTAATAATACGCTTAAATGGTTATTTAGCGCGTTTCTATATGAAATGTAGGACTACAGAATTTTCTTTATTATTATTATTGGTTATTATTTAATAAATATCATAGCGTGGTAGCCAATCATTGGCAGAGTGTGAAAAGGCGCGCTAGCACAAATTCCCTATCCTTTAACATTGCGGTCACCATCTTCTTACAGCATTTTTTTTTTTTTTTTTAATTACTGCTTCGAAGTTTGGAATAAAGAATACTTTTACGAGTAATAAACGTATTAATAAGTATGGAAATATTTTTGAGAGAACCACCAATAACTTACCTATAACAAGCCTTCATGACAAACTGATTAAAGTTGCCTCTTAAAAAAGAGATTTATATATCTAAATAAATATTTATTTTACTTCCACATAATTAACACTTCAACTACAAAAATATAGAACAAAGAAATTATTCAACTTGTGAACATAACAATAAAAATGATTCAAACTTGAAGTTCGCGTCTTATTATTATTATTTTTTTTTTTTTTACGCACGCACAAAAAAATGACATCATCATCTGCAGATGTAATTATTTGTTGTTTGGAGTTTTTGTGGTCGTCGCGTCGTCTTCAGTTCTCTGTTCATTATGTAAGCAGATCAAGTTTGGAAGTAAATATTATGCTTGCTCTGACATAATGTTTTGGGAAAGTATTAACTTGGAACTCTTTGTTTTTGCAGAGAGAGAGAGAGAGAGAGAGAGAGAGAGAGAGAGAGAGAGAGAGAGAGAGAGAATGTAAAACATGTTGCGAATATAAAATAAATTCAATAAAATAGTTAAAAAAATATATATATAACTGCACTGATATTTTTAGAAATGAAGAGAAATAATAATTGGCCTGTAATATTTGCTCAGAAATATACTTATTGATTAGTATTATAGCATACCCTTATCTCTTCTAAGCCATATAAGGTGTATGTGCATGATATCATAATATGCTGATCGCGCTTGGATGCCATACTGGCTCACTGATTAGCATAGGTTATTATTATTTTTAGCGCATACTTGAAATTCAAATTCAATCGATTAACATCATCAATGCTCTCAAAAATCTTGAGGAGGTGCTAAGTACTTTTAAACTTGAATATTACATTTTCCCATGCCAGTCCATGTTATTTAGTGCTCACAAATGGCGTTGACTTCTATATGAATGCAACCACTGTATTAAAGTTTAAGATATTATATACGTACTTAATTATAATAAAGATTTCAAAGTTCGTAACACGTGATAAAAAAGGGAGGAATAAACAAAGTTATATAGGTTACAAAAAATATTTCAGGGGCTCAAAAAACAAAAACAAAATAAAATTATTATATAAATTGAATTTATCTCGTCCTGAATTTATCAAGATGAAGAAATTTGGATTTTGTTTGAGATGAACGCAGTAGGCATGCATATTAATATAATAATAATAAAATAAAACTCAGTTTTTTAAAAATTCATCTTAATAATTCAATTGTTATAATTACACAAGTAATATTTTATTTTAATAGTTCTCTTATAGAAAAAAAAATTCTACATGGTGAAACTTTTTACAGACATTGAAGACAGATATAACTTGTAATACCCTATTGTGCTTAATGCCGTAAATACAATACTCACACAAACATTAACATTTATATATATAGCTAATTAAATTAAACTTTTTTTTTTACAAAGAAAAACTAATATTATATAATTTTTTTACACGTTTAAAAATATTTTATACAATTTAATTTAAGATATACATAATACTCTAAACTCTTAAAAAAATTAAATTAAAATGTCTTATTTCATATCGTGAGAAAGGGATATTATACTTTTATAACTTTTATTTCTAATATATACTTTAAAACTCATGTCTAAAAATAAACATTAATTAAATTATTTAAAATGACACGATATAAATAATATTTTCTAATGTTAGGAATTTATTTACGTATGCTCAAAATTATAATATAGTCCTAAAATTTATTTAAAAATGGGTACTAGGTTAAATTTGGTTGTGTGCGTGAAATCTTAATATTTAAACACATTTAAAAGACGTTTAAAATTCCAAATTCCAACCAATGACATTTTTTTAAATTTTCAGATTCTAAAATAATTTTTAATGATTATTAATTTTTTAATTAAGTTTTCACAATAAATTTTCAAATATTTTCAGTATTTCTAAGCTTTCAATGTGTTTTTTCTCTTTATAGTCACCTGATGGGCAGAATTGGTATATTTTTATTTCAAAATATTAAGCTTTATAATACTAAAAACTCTTGTTTTTAAATTAATGTAAAAATTAAAAAATATTTTACATTAACAGAGCATTTCTTCTGTAAAACTGATTAATATATTATAAGCAATATAGCTATGTGCTCAAGAGGGAAGCCCATTTATATGCTTTAACGTATAGAGTAAATAAATAATAATAATAAACGACGTTATTGGCGAAAACCGGGCTTATTGCAAATTAAAGCCTGGTATATTTATAAAAATTGCATGATCTATTATGGACCACTTGTTTTAGAAAGTAAAAAGTATAGAAAATTATTGATCACCTTTTTTGCTGGATATTTTAGATTTCCTTTGCAAGTTTTTTTTTTTAATGCTTTAAAAAACAAAATGCTGTAAAATGTTGTATATAACCTAGAATAATTATTACTAATGATCTATTATATAACTTAAATATTACAGCACTCCAAAACATTATAAAATACACTGTATAAAAAATTCACAATAAATGTCCCACAAATATTTCACATTACAGTCTGAGATTGTCACCAGTTGGGAGGTTGACGCTATGACAACAACTTGACGAGCACTGCTAACATTAGCAGCAAGAAGGAGGCTTGGAGTCGTGGCTGAGAGTTATAGAAACCACCATACACCTGTAGTCCCGCGGTCTCTATACTGTGCTTACAATAGTCACCGTCTGGAATTAACATAGGGATTAATTAGATAATCATCATGGAGACAACAAGTGAACTAATTGAATTAGTTAATTGTAGATATAAATAAAGAAATACCACATTCAAAGAATATTGATGATGTAATTTATATGTGATTATATCATAAATTATGCTTAATTAGTACAACATAAATACTGTAATATATAATATACATACTATGTAACGTAATTACAATGCAGTATAGCATAAGTTATGGTTTATTGAACAATTTGTGTAGAAAATGAGATAGTATTATTATTACGTATTTACTTTTGTATTTTGTACAGTATTTTTACTAAAAAATTTATTTCTATTGGCTTAAGGCCATACAATGCAATCAAATGGGGATTTCAGTTGACGCAAAACTCCATTTATATACATCTTATTTTCATCTGATATCCCTTTTTTCAATACAAATACTATACGTATAAAATATTAAAAAATAAATAATATAGCTACACAATGAAATAGTCAATTAATTATTTTAATTGAGTAAGATTTTGTGCCTTTTATTACGTGCAATACGATTTTTCAAGTATTAAATTGCGATTAAAATAATTTTTTTATTAAAATAAACTATCTCTATATTACATCTCTATACTTTGTTGTTGTTGTTGTTGTTGTTGTTGTTGTTGTTGTTGTTTTTGGAAATTAAGATATTCTATAATTTATTCACTGCTTCATTAGTTACACTATGATTAATTTATTTCTTTATTTTTTCTTAAAATTTGACACATAACTTTAAAAAAGAAGAAGTAATTTACACGCGCGCGCATCATAGTACAGTATGGCACGTTTAATATTTTGAATCGTTCTACTTTACTTATTTGAACAAAATAACATTTACAGAAATTGTAATTTCTCCACGTGAATATGTCAAGAGTGACAAGAGACATTTGTTGTCTTGTAGTTTTGAGAGATAACAACAAAAAGTATAGCAGGTGTCACATAGTTGTGGGAGAAAGTGATAAGTAACCGCGGTGCACTTGAAGAAAGTGAACAAAATGTATGTTTTGTATAGTAATACATACGTGTATTTTTATCTCGAGTAAATGCAATGTTATGGCTTGTTCAACAAGTTCAATATTTTCAATGTAATATAAATTTCCTGATACAATCTTACATTTGTATGCAATCATACTAATTGCAAGTAGAAAATAAAGTACGTATATTATTTCGTCTTATACTTAATTGTTAGCATAGAAAATCTTGTGCAGTGTAAAGACAGACCATACACGATTGAGATGATTTTTAATAATAAGAAAAATGGCAATGCCAATAATTATTATTAGTATTTGAAGTAAAAAATTACAAGTATAATAAACGTAGTTAATTGAAATTAAGAATTAATTAAGAAATTAATTGAATATAGAGATTGGTACAAAGCAAAAACATAAATTTTCTTTCATTTTCATTTGAAACATCTAGTTCATATTATAAGTTCCTTTACATTGCATTTATTTACGCTTTCGATATGCTACAGTAGTCATCAATCATAAAGTTTGATTTTAAATTAATTAAAATAGTATTAATTAATCCCTTCAGTCATAAAAATAACTAAAACTGTATACAGATGAAAATTAAATTTAAAAAATAAAATTATATAATATGTATGTAATATGTATTGTTATTATAATATAATGCACTTTACTTTCATGATTTTCTTTATCAATATATAGGGTAATAGAAAATAATGTTAATTCATAGTATTAGCTTTTTAACAACAGATCTGAAAATTTGGACTTACCGTAGACCCATCCTATGAACTCTTGCGTCCTCTGGTTCTCCCGATGCAACCACTCCTCCAGAGGTCTGAAATATTCACGCAAAGCGTCGGCATTCAGCTTGCTCTCTCCTGTCACCTCAAAGAGGGCTTCTTGCCACGGTTTAGAGGCACCCAGAGACATCATTTTCCTGATAAATTGAATATATTAATAATTTATGAGACTTCGATTGTAAATATAGCTTCTTTTATGTTTGCATAACTAAAACATGTTCACTTCTAACATAAACAACTACATACGAGTTGGAGCCAAACATGTTGGACAACGAACATGAAAGGAGTGACAGCACAGCATGTTTTATATTTTCCATGGTCACATTTTGGTGTGACATTGAAAGAGAGGAAAATACCAATGCAACAAAAATATACAAACTTTACATCTGCAAAATGGAACTATAATATTATATCATTTTTATTTATTATTATTGTTCTTCATCTTCATTATTTCTTTTTTAGTTTTAAACTTATTCTCACTAAAGTTTTTTTATGTTTATGATTATTTTTTTTTTATCATGCTCTGATATATAGAAAATTTTAATTAAGAATTAATTTAACAAATATATTTTATATATTATACATAAATTAATAATAATAATCCTGTTTTATTAGCTTAAGTGAACAAGCCGATAAGATTTATACCTTGGCTTGTAAATTGTAAACAATTTTTTGATCAATAAAAAAAAAAGAAAAAAAAAAGATGAGAGTCCTCATTTAACGTGAGCAGCTTATGTATTGAAATTGTCTCTAAAATATTAATTGTTGGCAGACAGATTAAAAAAATTAAATATAAGTGTGTTGCTTTTTTTTTTTTTTTTTTGCTTTACTTCTGCGGTTTACAACGTTTATTATATAAAATAGTAAAGTTTTTAATACTTGTAGGTAAAGCAGCTTATGTACATTCATTGTGTTCTTAAGTATTCTCACAACAGACGCAGAAATAAATTAGCGAATTTTCATTGTATTGCGACAAAATTAAAATACTTTGATTTGCTTATATACAATGTAATGTCCATACTTGACACAAAAAGTTCAATTATAAATGTAAGACAAAGCAATGATGTGACTTACTTTAGCATGTCTCCAGCCTCGTGACTTCTACTGATGTCACATTTGTGCAGAGGTTTGCTGTGAGGATCGTGGGGATCAAACTGACCTGCCTTGATGCATAGAGCTTTGTGTAGTTGATACTGCAGCACACTGCCCACGAAATATCTATACCAACAAACAATTAACATTATAGCCAAAGATAAGGACGGAAATTTTAATTTAAAATATTTTGTTGCAGTGATTTATTGATGACATTAGTATATTTATTATGCACTGAACTTTTTGCATATTATTGAGCTGAGATTTTCCTTTTTTGTAAAATAATAAATGTTCTACCCAAGTAAATACATTTAAAAAACATACTAGAAATACACAAAAGTTACATATTTTACTTAAAACGTAGAGGACTGCTAATATGTTGAATAACAAACTCACTTGTCAGTTCAAAATTACCCTAGTTCAGTAATATGTCACTAATTATATATTTTTTTAATTTTCATACCTGATGTAAGGGATGTTGGCAGGCACATGGTATTTTGCTCCAGGATCAAAATCAATTTCAGATCTCAGTAGAGGGGGTTTTACTCCTGAATATTTCTCTCTGTAAACAGATTAGTTACAAACAAGTTTATTAGTAACGACTATATTATACAAAATGACATTATTATTCCGTTAATTTACTTTTGATATTTTAAGTTTTTGTAAAACAAACAAAAAGTTAAGTTAACTTTTTTTCAAAAATATAGCATCAATCATATTATATAAATAAATAAAAAAAATCTATGTACTGTACATTATATTGTAATTTTTTCTCTTAAAACTTATAGAGAACTAAAAAACTAGTAAATAAATTTAAATTATTCAAACAGGTGGAAAATTGATTTTTAAGTTTACATCAACCAGTCAATAAAATGTTGAGCACACAAAATTTGTGTGCTAAATTGCCGTACCTGAGTCTCCACCAATGACAATTATATCTCTCTTTGCCGATAGCTCCAGCACCAAAGACATCCCATCTCCAGCGGTCCACGGCGAGTGAGAATGCCATGAAGGGAAGTTTATCGAGGGCTTGAGCGAACAAGAAGTTGGTCTCATGTGCAAGGTGGTCCACTGATCTTTGAAGTAAGCCTAGTGACTGTAAGTGTTCAGGGGTGGAGATCGAGAGACCAATTGCATCTCCTACTGCTTCGTGGAAACCTGAGAATGTGAGAGTAAATACTAAATAAATAAATAGCCTTTAACCACAGGCTCTCATTTTAAAAGTGTTTAATTTTTATTTAGTAAAAACCATTCTTTAATTCTTTCACACAAAAATCTCTATATTTTTAAAGTCTACATTTTTCTTCTTTTACTATGTGTCCATCAAAAAATTGAACCAATTTTTATCATGTTTTTACAATAGCAGATACATGAACGTAAAAAAAAAATGTTATTGTAATTTTGTAGTAAAATTAGCTCACCTGGATTAGCTCCGTCTCTGAAAACCTTGGGCAGGTGCTTGTAATTCATGAAGTATTGAATGTGTGCCATCTCGTGATGTGCAGTGATCAGATCTTTCATGTTCACTTGAGCGCACATTTTCACCCTATGAGAACACATTTTGACGGTAGTAGTGATATTGCAATATATTATATAGGTACAATGTGTAGTCGATTCACAGCTTATAGATCTTATAGATATTTGAATAATATGTTATTCTATTATTTGAAACTCAAGCAGATCTAATGTAATAACCTAGTAAATAAAGTCAAGGGTGTGTTTATGACAGATTAATTATTATTTTTTAATTTAAATAATATGCAAGGGGATATTGAAAAGTGAGTAGCAAAATTAGCTCTAAACAAAGAAGGGAATTGCAGCTATTAATATCTCCACTGCTAGCTCGCACAAAGACTTGCTTCAAGCTAGCAATACTCAGTGAACTATTGTTTTAAAAAAGTTAGATTTTACCTGTAATCTTTGCCATTGCAGAAGTCCCATGCACTAGGTTGACAGATGACGTGTCGGTCAGGTAGTTCAGTAAATACAGACTTGACCCAGAACTCAGGAGGCATTGCGGACATATTGAGAGAGACGAAGAACTGTTCAGCGATCTTGAACATCGTAGCTGGGGTGTAGCCCTGGCGAACAAAACGAACATTGTCACTTGCATTTCAAATTAATTAATTAATTGTTAATTAAAGTGTTTTAATTTTAAACCAAGTTTTTTTTTGTTTTTTTTTTTTATACCTGCATTAAATGTTTTAATGTTTAATCGGGCAGTGTATACATATATCAACGCAAAGATTGTGACAGAGCAAATAAATAAATATACTATGAAGTAACCTGCCATGAAATAGATAAACTTTAATAAAATAAGGGAACAAAAACTAAAACAACCACATTTTTAATCTCAACTTTCAATGTGATCTAAAAATAAATAAATTTTATGAAATTAAAAATGATAAGAATAAATACCTACATTTGTGACATTATGTAAGTTATTTAATGACTACAGCAATCTTTACAGGGAATGGTTTAAAAACCATTTTTAATAAAGGTTTTAAATATATCTTATTAGATTGCACGTAAGTTACAATTTCTTTAATTACGTAGTCCAACTTACCTGTGCTTGCATCTCAGGAGTAACGTCGATGAAATGTTTCCCAGGGTATGGAATTGTGATGTCCAAAATATTTCCCCAAGATTGTCCCCACATGTTGCCTGAAATCACATGACACATGACAAACAAGTCAATACGCAAACTGATGTTGAACCGCCTGCACAAATGGAAGTTAGACTGCGCCGCACTACACAAACGTAAGAAAAGTTGCCTATGCTACAGGATGTTTCTGAAGTGCTTTGAAATACATTTTATTTATAAACTATCAAAATTATAAACTAGGTGGCATGAAATGTTACATTTTCTGTAACAGTTTATTTTTTTATTATATATATATTTTTTTAAATCAGTTTACAAAGTAATTTTTTTTATTCTTATATTATTTATCAGTAGTTATTTAACTTAGAAATTAAGGTCATAATTAATGTGTGTTTTTGTACACTCTGAGTCTAAATTTTGCATGAAATTAGAATGTTTAAAATATTAATAAAAGTTATAATGTACGTAAACTTTACCTGTATCACACCTCAGTACACACTTTTTAAATGGTTAAGGGTTAAAAAAAGGGGGCATTCTTGCCTTAACTTTTGTCATAAATACAGAAGTTTTGAATTAAATTGGAAAAATGTCTCTTACCGAGAATATGTGCGGCAATGGGTGCTCTGCGATGTATTTTCTCTGGTCCATAGTGATCTCTAAGCTTACGTCTTACATATGTGTGGAGTTGTTCATATAGAGGTCTGATCTGCTCCCAGGCGTCTTCAACCTCAAACCTGAACGTCGCGCTCTCGTAGGGGAACATCCAATAGTCACCTGTGTCCGTGAAATCTAAGAGAGACGAGAATTTCAACGATGAATTTATGTCTGATTTTAATAACATCGTTACAAATTTACATGTAGCAAATAACAGCAAGTATAATTTATTTGCATGGGAACATTTTTATTATTATTATTATTATTATTTATGAATCTTCTGAACTAAGAGGGCCAATTTCAATAACAGCGTTCTCTCTCTCTCTCTCTCTCTCTCTCTCTCATTACATAATTAGAATACACTCTATTTTTATTAAGATATTTTAATTTACACTTAAAGACGGCAAAACCATTATTTTAACTAATTCTTTTCCATTATTTAGTTAGCTATAACAGTAAATACTTTTTACTTGCTATAAAATTATGATAACATATTTTATAACAAAGTTGGTACGAGAAAGACTTACTGCTGAGTTTGGCTGCTTGGTTGCTAACGTGTGCCATCTGCTCAAATAGATCACGTATTTTCTGTCCTGTACGTCTCCGCCATTCAAACCACGTGTATTGTAGTTCATCCCAGTCTCTGCTTCGTGCCATTATCAGCGTCAATTCTGTGGGGTTAAAAATATTAATTATTTAGTATCTTCAAAAAAAAAAAAAAAAAAAAAAAAAAAAGTTCGATTGTTGTTTGTGTTGATATTATTGTTAACAAACTCCTTTATGCTTAATTGTACTTGTGCAAATTGTTTTGAATGAGTTTAGCTACTGCATTACCCCATAATATTGCTGTACTGTAGCTAAAAAGGAGATGTAAAAGTATCTACAAATGTGATTTAGATAAAATATACTTAATTTGTTTCAAAATTATATCATTATAGCTTAATATAAAAATTTAGACACATTTGAATGTAAACAAAGTGACTTGCATGAGACATGGACAACAAGTAAAGCTAAATAAACTAAAATATTTTTTACCATTAAGCATAAATACTATATATGTAACTATATACTATATATGTAACTATATACTATATTTGATCTTCTGTTCATTGATACATTAATTTTAAGATAGTAAAATATAATATTACACTTATATAATATTAGTGTTTGTTTTTAGTTTTATCTACGTACTTATTTTATACAAAATACTGTTTACGGAAAAAGTTACTAAAGAGTTACTATTTAGACGTTTTTTTTTATAATTAATTTGTTAGATATACCCAGACAAAGTTTTTTTAAATTTAAAAAGCTAACTATTTACCGCTGAAGAAATAACGTTTATACTAGTGTTGATCGTAAACCCTGTTCTTTTGCATCAAAAAAATGCGCATTCCTTTTGAATGACCAAAGTTGATCGTCATTTTAGGAGCAGAGAACAGCATTACTAACGAGTTATTATTTAAATTTTTTTTTTAAACAAGTTATTGGTACTGAATAGTTACATCTATGTAACTGAACAATTTCTCAAATTTATGTTTTCCGTGTATATAAACCTTGCTATAGTTGCGATGTATATTTTGTTACTTTTAAATGTAAGTTTACTTTATGTAGTAAGTTCATTTTGATCATACTTTGATTCCACTGATTGTAAACAACAACAACAACAACAACAACAACAACAACAACAACAACAACAACAACAACAACTTACCAGGTTCTAATCGTAGTCCACACTTAAAAGGATCGTGATGAGCGCAGATCGTTGCAGTGTTGTAAACGGCTAGCATGTCGTTAATCAAGTGATGATACTGAAATATCATAGTACATTACATTACATGTATACACGTTTCAAATTGCAGTAACATAATAATTGCTGCACTTTTAATGCAACTTTTGAAATGAATTTATACATGACATTCACACGCGATAAAAATACTCTGCTAAAAAAAATTGGATGACGTTTTCGTGACTTTATAAGTAATCGTATTCTTGGTTGCAGTGTCAATATATTCACTGCAAGTTGACCTGGGATATCAATTAAAGTCATGAAAACAATTTTGTTTTATTTAAATACGTAAAGCAGCACTTATTATTTTTATCGCGATTCGCTATGTGATTTCTTTAAGATAAATATTTTGATTTTTAATAAATTAGCAAACGTACTGTTACAAAAATAAATACGTGTAAATTATGCTTGCACAATGCAGCAACGTTCATGCATCACAATATAAGAATAAGAATATTTATTGACCCAGGCAGTTTATAGTAACAATCAAAGTTACAACAAGCATTGGTCTTGTTAAATATAACATAATAATTATACAAATAACAACAAGAATACAACAATACAATAAATTACACAACTATTATTATATAATCTATAATAAAATTATTTGAAACTGTATCATCAGTATAATATTCCAATGTTGTATGGGTGGTGAACATTAAAACATCGATGTTATCTACCTTTGAGTTTTTATCAAAAAATAGCAATTAATAATTAATTAATATTAATATAGCGATTATACTCTGGTAGAGAGACTCAATGGCTAGATTATTAGATTTTTTATGGACCGAGTCATAATTGTTAAAATGAGAGGATTTTTGATGCCACCATTGAGTCCAATCCAATACCTTGGGTATTCAAGTTTCAAGTCTCTTAAATTGATTGAGCAGTTTTCTTTTCCTTCTTTCATTAACACATCTGCCAACAATTGGGACCTGACAACAACTGGGTCTGGATAACAAATAGTTAAGATATTGAACACAATTACTTATTTTATAAGAAAATAGCAACATTTATGTAGTATATTATTATTCATATATAACAGCATAAATTACGTAATTTATTTTTTCTGTGTGTAAATTAATGTAGCATACTGACCCTATCTAAAAGTTCTGGTGCCAACGCTGCAGGTCCCACAGCAGAGAGAAATTTAAGTTCTCTCTTGAAATGTGGGTCTTTGACTTCATCCAGAGGTAACTTGTTGATCACTTCCCACACCGCGCGCTGGAACCTCGAGTACTCTAGTTGTTCCTGTAACTGAAGACAATCGGAGAAATGTGTAAATATTACACTCAGCAAATAAATGTTTAGAGATTAAATCTATAAGAATTCTTATTTACGTATTTATTTAAATGTACGTCAAAGCACGAGTGTATTTTTACTAAATATTGCAGAGGCTATAGTGTTATTGCAAGTATGATAATTACAAAACATTCATAGGTCTCCGTAAACATTAGAGTATACTCTCTACTACATTTCACTAGTACCCATGCACTAGTAGTAAGTAAATATTAACTGGTAGAGAGTAAACACTTAACATGCTTAATCTCTAGTATCAAATTTTGTATAATTTTAGATACTCTATGCGTTAGTTAGGACTTGATGTATAAGCATGAATGTTTAGAGACAAGCTATAGTCTCAATGTATAGAATATAGTCAGAATAACGTTAGTTTGTATTATCGTCCACATATATCAATCATTTCAATTAATCTCAGCTCTTGGCAAAATAAACAATTACTTAAGAATTATCAAACATTCATAGTTTTGCAGGTATAACATACACTCCACTATCATCAATGACAACGATTAATTCAAATTGTATAGTCATCTTCCATAGTCACATGTATACAAAGGGTATTTAAGGTGTCATGTATCATGATAGCTAAGCTATATTAAAATAATTTTATATCTTTAGAGAAAGGAAACAAATGTCAACGTTGATTATCTTGATGTTTTAACTTCTGCATCAAATATTTAAATGAATAAATTATAAGTTCCCATGGTGATAAATAAATAAATAAATAAATAAATAAATAAATAAATAAATAAATAAATAAATAAATAAATAAATAAATAAATAAATAAGTAAATAAGTAAATAAAAAACAAACAAACATATCAACTGAAAAGAAAGACAAAGAAACAAATTAAATATTAAAATACCTTATTTGTTTCTTAAAAGTCTCAAACTATTTCTTTATAAAAGTGAAATGAGGTAAAAAAATGCATCATTTTAAAATAAAAGTAGGTCAAACCTAAAATACTCTTAATTAATTATTGTAGGGAATTAAAACAAAAATAAATTTTGTAAAATTTTCCAATTACTATAGAAATAGAAATATAAAATTGAAAAAATAACATTCTAAATAAACTGCAGTCATATAAAAAATTATTTATTACACAATAAATATTAATTAATAAAACTAATAATAACCATACAAAAAAAATGACATTACATTATATTAATATGATATAATATATTTAATAATTAACAAGTAAAAATGTCATCATAATGTTGAGAACTTGCGGACAACAATGGAAATTGTTGCTTTCTCCTTTACAACAATGGGTAAGTAAAATTCTCACGTCCCTGGCTATAATATGTATGTGCGAGTAAAAACGCATGGAGTCGCTTATCTATACTCACAAAGATAAGTTTTAGTATAAGTAATATAGGACAGAAATAATATTTTTACAATAATACGTATTGTCCATATACAAGTAACGGGAAATACGTTAAGGAAAAAAAATTATGTTATTAAAGAAAATTTTTGTTTTACTTTTTATTTGCTTATCAATTTATTATTTTTACTTTCTTTAAAACGTAAATACTTAGAAAAATTTTGTTTTAAGGAAATTTTACCTTTTTGTGTGTTATTAAGAAACATTGTGAAATAATACACGCAATTTTCTGTAATATATATGCAATACTAAATATTTATACTTAAAAACATAATACGACAATTTTTTAATTTTCTTTTGAATACTTCTTTTCTACTTTCGTTCCATTCTTCTTTCATTAAAACATCTGCCAACAATTGGTACCTTTTTATAAGAATGAATTATGATTACTTTAATATTGGGACATATAAATGATTTCCCTTTAAATATACAAGTTAAATACATCTTAGTAATGAAATGTGACTGTTGGCAAACAAAAGTTTCTTGAATCAATTCAATTCTGGGGGGGGGGGGGGCATTCTTCTCCCAAAAAAAGGACAAAAATACATTACAGGTATTACCACCCACCGCCCCCTAGATTAACATTGAAGTATAGGGAATCGTTCCCTGCAAAATTTTGGGCTAGATCCGCCCCTTGGCTACCAAAGGTTGCATATTTAGAGATCCTCACGAAATATAGAGTCACTCACTCAGTAGACATTACGTTCATACTTGACGTGGGGTCCAAATTTGTGTAAGCCAAGTGAACGTATGTCTCCTGATTGCAGTACGGTATGTACATCTCGTGAGAGCGACTTTTCATATTTTCATGTATATTATTTTATGTCTTTTATCTTCCGCAATCATTCTCGGATTTAGATTTGACAGAAACCCCTGAAAATAGTGGAAATCGGTACTAAATAATTATTAAGGATTACTGCACCCAACAAAAAGTGTTTGGAAAGGACTATTGAATTTTTATAATTTTTTTGTAGGAAACCCTGAATCTCTCATCTCTCTCTCTCTCTCTCTCTCTCTCTCTCTCTCTCTCTCTCTCTCTCTCTCTCTCTCTCCTTCCCTAAAGATGAGTTATTTGGGTAAGTATAATATAATACAAAACAAAATCCATGAATTTTTATGAAACCATGAGAATTTCAAATTAAAATAAGTAAAATTACATTATCCATATAACCAATTAGGAAATGACAAAAAAAAAAGTTTAAATAATTTTGAAAACCTTGAAAAAGATAAAAAAAATTTAAAACTAAATTATGTTTATATACAGAATGATGAGAAATATGGCTACTTCCTAATGTTTCTATAAGATATAATGATGGTATTGTTTAGTAGTATGTGAGTTATTAACATTATGGTATAAGGAAAGTAAACGTGTATGGTTATGCATTATCATGATAAATATTATGTAAATATTATTTTCCTTGCAATGCTACTTTAAGTGCTTTGAATTTATAACTTTATTGGGTAAAAATCAGGCGTAGGTGTGGTTGCCTTTATATAAAAGTTGACGCCATATGTGTGCACTAAATATCATGGGTGGTATAGGAAAAGTACACATTTTGCCATTTTAAAACTAACTAAGCAATATTTTTGAAAGCGTTTAAGCTGTTAACAGGTTGAATTAGTTTTTCAAGTATGCGAGAATAATAATGAAAAATTAGCTAATTTTCCACGGAAAATAGACAAAAACTACGTTCGTCGTAGCAATACTATTTATTGCTCAAGTATGGATTTGTAGCGCATTCAGTATGACGTCATGCGCATACACCCTATAATAACTTCACAGTTTTTGCTTGTTTGTTTTACAAATTTTTAACATCTGCAAGTATTAACTTCTATATAATTTTGTTTTAATAAAAATAACAATAGCAAACAAGTACAAGGAAGCGTTATTTTAAGACATGACGTCATTTCTTATTTTAAATTTAAAATAACTAATCAGCGGGTTGTCTTAATAATTGAAATTAGCGACGTGGTAACTCTCGCAATTATTATAAAGAAAAACTTACATAAATATTTTGTAAAATTTACTAAATTTAACATTTTTTTCCTTAGAAAAAATTTAAATAAGTTTTCAGCACCGATCTTACTTGTAAGCAATTTGTAAATAAATGATAAAAATTTATAAATGCAGCAAAAAATGACAGTTTTTCTCTTGTTTACAGATTCTACTATAGTCAATTATAAATGCAGCAATAAATGACAGTTTTTGTCTTGTTTACAGATTCTAGTATAGTCAAAGTTCAAATCCATTACATTAAACAGTAACTTCCATATAAATGAAATCAACCACGAAATCTAGTGTAATTTAGTTTAAAAAAATGATTGTTTCTAGATTTCCAACAAAGACAGTAAAAAATATTTACGTTTGTCCTGGGAACTTCCTGCTGTCGAGCGTAATTTTAATTGTTGAGATTTCACATGTGCGAGCTAATTACAATTACACGTGTCCTGACATGCAACACCGCAGTGCGGCGTGGTGTTATGTTAATTAAGCGCTTGTAGCAAACTATAGGGGGAAGTAAACTTTGGTTTGAGAAAATCTAAATTTTATGTGTGCAGTGATACATTTTAATATATATATATATATACACACACACACAAACACACTCTCTAAATAATTTTAATTGCAAGCCTTAGATAAGAAGAACTGATGAATAATAAATAAAAGGGAGGGATAGAGAGAGAGAGAGAGAGAGAGAGAGAGAGAGAGAGAGAGAGAGAGAGAGAGAGAGAGAGAGAGAGAGAGAGAGAGAGAGAGAGAGAGAGAGAGAGAGAGAGAGAGAGAGAGAGAGAGAGAGAGAGAGAGAGAGAGAGAGAGAGAGTATTGCAAGCACATAAATCATACTTCATGAAATATATTATTAATTTACTAATGCATGAATTGAAAATAGAAAAAAAAGATTAAAAAAAAAAATCTAAAAAAACTTGCATTTTAATTAAGCTTAGTTTCCATTTTAGAATGTAGATGTATTATGCTGTTCGAATAGTCGAATATATAGTTTGAATTGTTGTTTGACAAAATATTTAACTTAATATTATGGCATTGAACTTGAAAAAATAAATTTTGTTTAATAAATTGATTACTTTGAATGTAGTTCATTTAATATTCAAATTTTTTTTCTTCTGAATATAGTTATAATTTTCATAATCCATAAGCCACCGTTATTATTTACGTAAAGCACAAAATTGGGATGCACTTATGCATAATGAATGAACACAAATAATAAATAATTATCTTTTGATTTCAATTAATGAAGGTTTGTTTATATTTTTCACTGAATTTTTATTATTATGCACAACAACAAAATATTATACAACTAGGCTTTGTTCTGCATTATAAGTTTTAATACAAATAAATTTAAATTATTTTCAATAAAACAGTTTTTTTATTTATTTATTTTATTTTTTAATTATTTAAAATTTAAAAGAATTTACAGAGCATAAAAATATTACAATAATATTTATCTTCGAAATAGATATCTGTACACAATTATTTTGCTTATGAAAAGACGTCTGATGGTATACAAATATTTAAGATGTTTGTTTTTATTATGAGTGAGGAAACTTTTATAAAATCGTATGATCTGACCGATGCCTTGGTTGGATTATGTACCGAAATTAAAAATAAATAACTTGCAATTTTAGTGATGCATTTCAGTGCATTAAGTTTTTTATTTCCTGGCGGTAACTTGTGATTTATAAATAATAAAAATATAAGAGTTCAAGTTCAATTCAAAGAGATTCAGATACATAATTACAATGGTATTGTAATTTACTAGTTGCTGTTTAGATATTGTAACAAAAAATATAATATGTTCATCTAAAAATAAACTTACAATACAAAATAATATGATAATAACAAAATCATACATAAATATTTATTAAGGAAGTTGAATACCTATCCTATACTAATCCTGTACTAATACCTATCCTATACTTGTCTCGAAATTATTCAACTTAGTTTTTACATAAAATTTTATATACACAATTTATGTTTATATAGCAAAACTTTTTTTTAAATTTTTGTTTTTTAATTTTAAACCTTATTTTGTTAAGTTTGAATGTTTGTTTTTTATTTAATTGACTTAAAATTGACGTAAAAATTAAAATAATAATAATAATAAAATTGAATTGACTTCTTTCTTCTTTTTCATAATATTTTTTTTTCTAAACATAAATTTGCCCATTTATAATCTAAATGAAATATTTCAAAGCGGATTAACTTCAGTAATTCATCGTTTATACATTTGTTTATCTTAACTCATAACATTTCAATCTTTAATATACGTGCATGTTTTTTTTATATTTTGTAATCTGCATTCAGTTAGTAGTGCGATGTTGCTGATAATCTACCTATAAATTTGTAAACGATCTGTTGTATGATGTAATTTGTACCTCAAAATATACTTCTATTTCCAGTCTATATAATTTTTTACAATTTTATTTTATTAAACCACGTCCATTACACAAATTTCATTAAAATTAGAATAATAATGATTTTAATTTGTTATTATTTATTATAAGTCAGTTATTGCACAGTAAAAATAAAATATTTTCTATAGGGTGTGTGCGCATGACGTTATTCTGAGTGCTTTTTGATGCTCATCTTGAGCAATGATTAACATTGCTCAGTATAGGGCAAACGTAGTTTTTGGCTATTTTCTTTGCAAATTAGCTGTTTTTTTGGTTATTATTATTTTTCTTGCATACTTGAGGTACTGATTCAACCTGTTAACAGCATCAATGCTCTCAAAATATTCGCCAAGTATTTTTAAACTGGCAAAATGTGCCATTTTCCTATACCGGCCAATGTTATTTAGTATTCACTTATGACGCCGACTTTAACATGAATGAAACTAATAATTATTTATGCAATTTCAAAATAGCAACATTTATGCCATAACATAAATGCAGTTTATAAATGACGTTTTTTTTACACATAAAAGGTACTTACTGTAAAAAAAAATTATAAATTTAAATCCCTTAATTAATCAGACATATATATTACATAATAAATGATATAGAATATACATTAGATGTCATAATTGTATTTTAGTACATATTTTGGTATAGTATTTTAAACTGTATCAAATTGTAACTCATTATAGTTATAATATTTTTTAAACCCCTTACTAAAATTAAGTTTTAGCAAAGAGATTATTTAAAATGGTAGATTAAATTTTCATACTATTATACCAAAGCATTTTAGAATTAAATTAAGTCATAAAAAAACGTATAACATTGTATTTTAATTAGTTTCATTGAGAAAGAAACAGTAATTATATAGTATAACTGCAAGCCGTAGATTACATAATTTATGCATACTTATATTTAATAATGTTTTTTTATGTTGATGTGAGTAAAATAACGGATCAGATAATATTTTTAAGACATTAAATTTTACGTATTTATAGAATTGTATGAAAATTTTCTTACCATTTAATTGTAATTAATGAAAATTTAAATTTACCGTGTAATGATTATTTAATTATTATTTCAAAAAAAAAAAAATAATAATAAATAAATAAAAATTTAATGTTGATAAATTTAGAAAATATTACAACGACTATTCTACTGTTTCAATGTTATAATATTTTCTTTACATTATGTACTGTACAGTGTACACATATATATATATATAGTTACATTTATTTTGAGCTTTCAGAGTTATTATTTGCAATGGTTTATGAGCTCCCTCGAAAAGTTATTATTTATTTCAAAACTAAAGTTACTTTAAAATTTCTTAAAGTATATCGTTGAATATTCTAAAGTTAATTTTCAAATAACTAAATTTTTTAATAATTTTGAGGCAACATTAAATTTCTATATGAATACACCTTTAGACTCGGTGCCCGAAATGTAGTAGAGGCTATTCTTATTCCACAGTGTTAATTACAGGATGCAGGGGGTGGTGAGTAATTTACATTTAATATTCTGGAGATGTGGGAGGAGATTGAAAGCTTTGAGTCCACAAAACACTTTTCCTATGAATTCTTTTGAACCATGAAAGTTTTTCCTGTCAAAATATTCCTCTTCATTTTAAATCAGTTAAATTTAAATATAATAATAAATACATAAAAAAAATATTACTTAAGTTTTTAGTCTTCTCTTTTTTTATTATTATTTTTATTAAATATTAAATATGCATTTTTTTTTTAATTGTTTTGAACTTCTGTTGATAGTTTCTCCACAATTCAATGCTTTTATTGTAAATAATTTCTTACAAGACCAACGCTTGTTACTATAAACTGTCTGGGTCAATAAAGAAATCTGATATTTAACATCTTAAAAAAAATATTAATTCAATTTAATTAAATAAGAGAAGGGTTAATTGTATATTATAAATCATTGCTCCAACCAATCTGATTTTTTTAATCTAATCTTTTAGATATAGAGTTGTTTCAAAAGGAAGTAATTTATTTTATATTATATTAATATAATATATTATTATTTTTGCAAAATGTCAAAAAAAAACTAAAAAAAACTAAATTTGAAAATGTTAAAAAAAAATAATTTCGGGCAAATGTTGAAAACATTAAATCCCCGGTCTCTATACTTATTATTTAGATCAGTGTATCACACACATTATCGACAATGGTGATTATTGCTGCATATTTATATAAGTTGTCAGATTAAATTTTTGCATAACGGTACTCTCTGGACCTACGTATGGTCAACCGTATGTCCAGCCCTCGGGGTGTTTACCGGCGTCCAGTGTACATGCTGCACGTCTGCGATCCTCGACCTCTTCATTGCGATCATACTTACACGACTTGCGTACGCCAAGCCATGTAAATAAACCATCACTGATCACACAAGAGTATCTGTCACAATTTACAACACATACACCTTTGGCAATGGCTATTACTTCAAGACATATATTTAAAAACAAGCAATTTTTTTAGAGGAAATTATAATGCATTTTTGTCATTTATTCTTCAGATTGTTATTATAGTTCATTAATAAGTATACAAATTGTAAACTCCTTTCTTATTGTCTTTTTATTTCATATATTTATTTTATTTTAAGTTTTATAATATGCAAATCAATTCTCTCTCTCTCTCTCTCTCTCTCTCTCTCTCTCTCTCTCTCTCTCTCTCTCTCTCTCTCTCTCTCTCTCTCTCTCTCTCTCTCTCTCTCTCTCTCTCTCTCTCTCTCTCTCTCTCTCTCTCTCTCTCTCTCTCTCTCTCTCGTAGAGAACAAAAGCTCCCACATGGTGCAGTCCGCCACATGCAATTACGATTTATTGTCTTCAGTTTAAGAACACACAACACAGTTGTTATTTACAATCTGAGAAAGTCACAAAGTGATTGTTGTGTTATCATTATTTTTATTTCCTATTCGAGGGCGTGACCTTCTTCTTGTTATATTGCACTTTACTGTTTCTTATATGCAGCAACCTTTTTTCTCTTGTGCACTTTTTACAATTACAAAATAAAGATATGTACCGCAACGAAATCAAAATTTTTCACAACTATAGACTGAAATGTATTACTAAAATTGAAAGTTATTCATTTCATTTGAGTACATAAAGTGTCATTACACATGTTAAGCGTTATATTTCAATTATATCTTAATTTGTAGTAAATTTCACTGATTATTTACGTCAAAATAAAATTGTATAAACTGAAGTTAACTCTGAGTTATAACTATTTCCGATTATACTGGAACTGAACCAATCAGAAGGCTTGTACAATTGATAGTCTTGTACATTTTTACCTGATTAATATTACATTACAAGTGTTGCGTAATTGGTTGCAATTACAACAACTGTGTTCACCATATGAAATATCATCGAAAAGAAATGTGACTTCAGAGACATTTTTGTAATTATTGTTTTGTTTTTTAGTATTAGATTTTCTGTTTCAAAAATATCAAAATAAAGAGAAAATTTAAAATAGATTACGCATAAATTATCAAAAAGCCTTAGGCAATGAAGAAATATAATCAGCTCGAAACATTGTTAAATTTCGAGTAACATAGTATATAATTAATTATAATATAGTTTTGTTTTATTTATGTTCTTGTACGAATAAGAATTTTTATTGACCCAGGCAGTTCATAGTAACAATCAAAGTTACAAAGTATACATTAATAAGAAATAAAAACACTCAGGACCATTATTTTTGAAGTTAATTATGTAATGCGCAACTATAATTTGTTTGTAAATTATAGTAAATTTCGAGTAACAAAGTATATAATTAATAGAGTTTTGTTTTGTGTACGAAATAAAAATACTCAGGTCAATTATTTTTGAAGTTAATATGTATAATGCGCAACTATAATTTTTTTTTTTTTGTAAACAAATAAATGCAATTAAAATTAAAATGGGAAAATTAACCCTTCCTTGAAATTTTATGTATTTTATTTTATGTTGCAGTTGGCTGAACACGGAAAATCACAATTTTATGGTTAAAAATTTAAAAGGTTAAAATTGATTTATATTTGGATTATGCATGGCCTTTATTATAGATCGTAATAGTTCTTATAAAAAAATCATAAAGATCGTGCGTTAAAGTCTCTAGGAAACACCACAGAAAAATTCTGTTTAAATTTTTCAACTAGACTCCTTAATTTTATTTGTGGGCATATTTTTAATTTATATTTGATAAAAAAAAATAACAAAATTTAACTATGAAATTGTTAAAAACAATATAAAGATGGACTACTTCATAAAAATTGGTATATTTTATTAACAGGTGGCTTATATATTTGACGCTAATAAATTAGTTACAGCTATATACTGTACAAGACAATTTTTGACGCTTCTTTTAAACAATATAAATAAAATATATCATAAAAATATCGTCACTTAAATAATAACGTAAAAATATACCGACGTCGTTATACATATTTGTCCTCCCCTACTTTGGCCTCCATATAATATAATAATATGTAAAAACTGAAAAAACAACGGTAGTTTATTGATAACGTATCACTTTCCTTTACTATAGTCGCGACTTCCGCTAGCAAGCAAGTGACAATCGAAACAATATATCACAATTAGCAACAACTGACCGCACTATAACAATGAGATTCTTTGATCACAATTCTCTCTCTCTCTCTCTCTCTCTCTCTCTCTCTCTCTCTCTCTCTCTAAAGAGAGCGACACCTTTTCATATTCATGTAAAATTCTCTCTCTTCACTTCAATCTGAACCCTTCTATTCATTCATTTAGAAAATATTTGGTTTACTTTTTTCTTTACAGGAAAACGATGAATCACTTTTTTTTTATGTGAAAAATATTATGCAGTAGTTATATGAGCATATTTTTCATTGATACAATTTTTTTTATATATTTTACAGTAAATTATTGTTGATTGATATTGAATTAAAATCTTCATTAATCTAGTCATTAAACTTGTAATTTTGAAAAAGAATAAGGTTTGAGATTAAAAGTTTGATATTAAAAGCTCTCTCTCTCTCTCTCTCTCTCTCCATGTTACTTGCTTTTTTCTCTCTTTACAGGAATTAAACGTACAGTATTTTAAATAAAAATTATCATAATAATAATTATGAATTATATTTATAATCTAAATTATTTCTCATTTTATACGGCATTATACGCACTTTTGTTTCTTGAGCACTTTTCAATAAATATTGATAATAATAATAGTTGTAGTAAAAAGAAAAAAAAAAGTCGATAGAAATGATTCTTATGAAGACAGAAATTTATTTTCCGGCTTTAGATATTTTCATCTTTATTCGTTTTCTCCGATTCATGAATTAATCAGCGAAAGTTAATTTAAACTCACATTCTTAAAATTGCCATTACTTTGGTTTTATCATTTATCCCATCCACACCTATATCTCTTTTTCATTGCTCAATCCAAAAAATTTCTTAATTTCGGTGCTTTTTTTTTTTTTTATTATTCTACAATTCACATAAAAAATAAATACGACCTTACAACAAAAACAACTTTTTTTTTCTTCTTAAATATATATATATACTACATGTATAAATATAAGTACTTACTGCAGCGAGTTGAGTAACTTCATTAACGTCTGTTTCATAATTCCACTGAGCTAACACATTACTTGTACACTGTTGAGTCCCTAAGTCATCAATTTCTTGCAACAATGCAGGTATATCCACATTTCCACCTAAATTATTATTATTATTATTTATTTCACGACTTGATTCTTGTATCGGCGCTGGTTGATTTCTATTATAGTTATTTCTAGGCTCACTATATCTATTATTATTATTTCTATCGTATAATGGTGGTAAATCCAATTGGCCACTACATAAATGTACAAGCACTAATATAAATATACATTTGACTTGCGCCATGGTGTAAGTTTGACTGATAATGTTTATAAATATAAGTTCTCAAAGTTACTGTGTGAGGAAAACTCTCGCCCTCCCACTACTTTCTTTTTACTATAATATAGAGTTGTCTTACTGTTATGAAGTAATTTAAAACTTATTTAGCGCATTCTAGTGTTGGTTTTAAGTACTGAGTTATGGAAATTAGCATTGAGGGAAGTAGTATAGGACTTTTCTGAGAGAGAGAGAGAGAGAGAGAGAGAGAGAGAGAGAGAGAGAGAGAGAGAGAGAGAGAGAGAGAAAATCAAATGTAAGAAATGTAAAAAAAACTGATACGAGTACATTTCTATTTCCGTTATTTTGAAACTGAATATGGCAATCATTCAAAATTATAGATTTCAGATTATTTTCAATTATTTTTTCTTTCTTTTTTTCTGACATAGTGTGACATAAAAGAGTCCAATACTTTAAAAATAAATTTTAGTTCATTTCACAATATATCGTACGTACTATGTATGAAAAAAATAATAATATTTGATAAAATACTTAAACTATGCTTTCTATAATTGCCAATCAGTGACTTAAATAGTTGAATCATTGAATAAGATAGTTGGTGAACTTAAAATCTTCGTATTACATATTACGTTGTACAGATCTTATACAATAAGAGGTTTAGAGAACTCAGATTTTTATCTGTATGATAAAAATTATGTTACAACATTTCTTTTCAGTTTAATTTTTAAAGTTTTAATGTTAGGAATTAATCAAAACTGCGGAAAAGTGCACGCATTAAAAATTCCAAGGCTGACATGATATAAGTTACATTTGAAATTTTATCTTGGCTAGTTTGTTTGTTTGTTTTTTTGTAGGCTGTGCGAATTTTAATTGTTCTCTCTCTCTTTCTTACTCTCCTCGCGACACGAGACCAAACTTTTGTTGAAATTAGACTTTTGTAGTTTAGTAGCACAATAACAAAATCTTTTTGTTTTAGTGTGAAATATAAATTGAAGTTTTTTCCTTATTTGTAATAAAATTAACATTAGTTTGTTTTGTTATGGGCCACATTCACATTTTGATAGTTTGTTTAATAGGTAAATATTATTGTGTCTTGAAGAAACAATTATATATTCTTAATCCAGCAGAATATTAATATTAATAATACCCTTATTATACCATTAGTGATGTGTTATCAATCATATGCACGAGCTAAAATATAAGGAAACAAATTACCCTTAATTTTCTATCCTTTACCATTGCAGAACCATCTTATAAGCGTAAAAAAAAAAAAAAAAAAAAAAAAAAACTACAGCAGCAGTAATGTGGAAATTTAAATAACGCATTTTAACACTTTTACATGTTTTAAGCGCATAAAAAAGTTTGACGGAAATTTTTCACTGGTATAAGAAGTATTCACAGATTTTTATTATGTTTAAAAATAAAAAGCTTCTTAATTAAAAGTGTACACTAAATTACAATGTGAGTACAGTGTGTGTAATAATACATACATACATGCAACATAATTATGGTAATTAATTGTCCTAGTTATCATCAAGCTTGTTGCCATTGTTGGCAGTTGCACTTTTAAAATACGTTCCACTTATCTCACAGAGCCCTCAAATATTGGCATAAAAATAGTTGCATATCAATCGGTCTCGTAATCCTATTTCAAAGCTTTTGAGTGGAAAATTATTTTGGAGAATGTTATGCCGATAATAGTGGGCAATCATGAATTACCGGATGAATTAATATATATATAATAAAAATTTACTTGAAATTCCAGTATCATAGTAATTGGCAGTATAGCCGAAACCTATACATGGTTGTTGCAGTAGATGTTGTAATGAAAACTTCAACAACAACAACAACAACAACAACAACAACAACAACAAAAAGCTGGAGACTTTAGACTTGTAAATTTGGATACTCACTCAGGGTAAAGGATTGGACTCAATGGTGCTGGCACAAAAAATGCTCTCAACTCAATATTTCTGAAAGTGCCAACAATAATCAAACTATTTAAATAACCCATAAAAAGCCCTTATCATTCCAGCAATTGGGATTTAACCATATAGTACAATAAGGGTTGAGAGAGAGAGAGAGAGAGAGAGAGAGAGAGAGAGAGAGAGAGAGAGAGAGAGAGAGAGAGAGAGAGAGAGAGAGAGAGAGAGAGAGAGAGAGAGAGAGAGAGAGTAATAATAAAATAATCATCATGAATACGAATGTGAAAGGTTAATACGAAAGAATAAAAAATGGAATGCTTGAAAGGAATTATATAGCATGAGTGCTATATTTCAATTATTTATTAATGCTATAATTATTGAAATAATAAATAAATTTATAAAAAGAAACAAACATTTTTTTCACAAATAAACTTTGGGGATTTTTATTTATTTTTCAACATTTTTCGTTTCAACGCATTTCACGTATAGTTATTTAGTAAAAATTATTTTAATAAATACCATGACCGATATTTTGCTATAACAATAAAATTAATCTACGGAAACAAATCTTCATGAAGAATCAATTACCAATTATTAAATAAAATATTTTCTTTCACAGTGTATAATTATATATTTATGATTAAGATAAATTAAATTGTCGTAAAGAAATAAATAAAACAATAAAGATTCTCACAACAAGTTTTGCTATAATCTTTCATATATAGTTTTTATTTTCCATAAAAATTATCAAAAATAAAAAAGTGTCATGTGCTCATTTTGCTACTGAAAGTAAGTTCAATTTCAAATATAAAAACCCAGAACTCTGCAATCAAAATACATTTCTTTCTGCGAGTTACACTTCAAAATTTAGAATGGTTGCAAATAATCCAACTAACACGTAAGTTAAATTGAATAATATTGCTTATGCACTCGCCGAATACTTATGAATCATAAGTTATGATTATTAATATGTCTAGAGATTATCGGTGATAAAAATTTCGTTAAATTTTCTATTAGTTGAAGATTAAAACACGTAAAAGTACGTCTACTGTCCATATTAGCCAGCATTTAAATATATGAGGTCTCTGTTCAGTTTATACGTTTATACAATAGAATTTTTCTCAAAAAATAAAAAAATGTTACCGCAATGCAAAAAGATAGGTAATTACTAATTACTAATTAGGGAACTACATAATGCAAGCTTTTCCCGCGCTCCTCACCAATAACTTTCATTGTCTATTTTTTTTTTTTTTTTTTTTTTTAATAGTGAACTATTTTTGGAATTAGAACATTTAGAGTGATTTACAGAAGCAATTCATAAACGAGAGTAACAAAATAAAATAAAGTGATTTGATAAAAAAAAAGTATATTTTTAATAAAATTAGCATTATATAAGTTTTAATGCTAATTTATAGATTTAAGAACATAATTTTTTTTAAGTATTAACGTGCTTATATCATAAAAAATTTATTTATTAGTTCATTTTTTATTATTATGATATGAATATGGAAATTATGCTTCTTGTGTCCTCTAAAAGAACATTGAGCATATGAAATTTGTTTTTAAAATTAAATTTCCAGTCATTTTTCTCTCTACTTTCAATTTCCATAAGTTACACATCCATACACCTTTGTTATTAAATATGACTGAAAGGTTGGTAGCATCTATCAATTAAGTGACATGAAAAGTGAGCTCACTTTGGTCACAATTAACTTACAACATACACACAGAGTAGTTCTATTCTTCTCACCGCCGCGGTGACTCCCACGACTTTCCCCTCGCGCATACTTTACTTTTGCTGCCACGGTGAAAATTCGGTCAAACTTTATACTTTTTACGTCATTGCATACTGCATTCAACAAATTTTAATATTCTTGAGTGTATTTTTTTTATAATTTTTTTTTACCTCAAAAGGTTAAGAACGTGGAGTAATATCTTTATTGTTTGAAGTTTGAAGTGTGCCAATAATAAGAAATAAATAGAAATTTCTCTAGTCTTTTGTCATGTTTATATAAGTTTGTATGCATATTACGTTTTTTTAACTTTTTATTTTTCGAAATTAAGATTAAAAAATGTAAAGCGTGTATAGTATACATAATCTCATTTCATTTTTCCCCTTATAGTCTTTCTTTGAAAAAAATGCTTAAAATATTGTCCCGCAAAGCCTAAAGAATATATCAGAAATCATAGAAAATTTTATTGAATTTTGATATAGTGGATGTATATTATAATAATATATATTATCATACTTTATATTATTATTATATTATTATCATATACTTTACATTATTTGGTATAACATATACATGTTTCATTGTTCTTGTCATAATAATAATAATATAATAAAGATTTACTATTGAACAAAAGAAATTGTACAGACACACTGTATTTTCATATCTTATTCTAATACATCACAGTATATATATATTATTCAATACAAATTAAATATAAAACAATGCATGTATATAAAACTCGAGCACTAAATAATATGTCCGGCATGCAAAAATGACACATTTTGTCAGTTTAAAAATACTTAGCAAAATTTTTTAGAACATTGATAATAGATTGAATTAGGTTTTCATGTTGTTAAAAAAAAAAAAAAAAAAAAATTACTAATTTTAAAAAGAAAATGGCAAAAAAAAAAAAGAAAAAAAAAGAGCGACGTTTGTTTTATGCTGAGCAATGTTATAATCATTGCTCCACTATGGCGTTGAAGCGCATTGACGTCATACACCCTAACAAAATATAATATAGAAATCAATTAAATAAAATGTGCAATAACAAAATAAGGGTCTCTTGTCTTTTCCCCATCAACCTGTGATTGGTTAGTGCACTCCACCAATAAGTTCTATTGTTTCAATTGAATACCAAAGTCTTAGAAACAAAATCTTTAATATATATAATTAAAAACTGCTACAATATTTCAAAACAATTCTAAGAAAACTTCGTTAAAATAAATGTCCCTTACGAAGCAAAACATACATTTAAAAATCAAATTTCCCCTTGTGACAAAAGGGTAAGAAAACTATGACCTTCTCTCGTTACATTACGTAAAAAAAACTGTTATGCAAAAAAGTAATTAGGTTCATGTATATTATTATATGGTCAAGTCATATCCTGTGGCTAGTTTAAACTATAAAGGTCGGTATGAGAATTATTCGCAAGTGTTGGTAATATTTGCAATTGTTGCTGATTTTTATGACCTCATCATAAAGCGTAATATAAATCTCTCACGCCACACGGAGAGGGTAATTGTGCACTTATATCACCTCTGTCTAACCTTGCAAATTTTTCTCTCATACTATATTTGAATTGTTGAATGCATTATTAGCTGCATCATAATTTTGTAATCAATCGAAAGGTTATAACAATTATGGTTAATAATAATTTCTTTGTTGTTAAAAAAAAATCTGTCGATTATGATATCTAAAAATTTAATTGTTATTTTGTAATGATGTTTTGGAATAAAATTTTATCTTTATTTTTTGGTTACCATGATTAAAAATCACCTTCTAACAATGAAAAATGGTTAATTTGTTTTGCTGTTTAAAAATAATTTTTTATTTAATCAAAATTTTCTTATAAAGGGAAATAATAAATTACGTAATTTACATTAATGTCATTATCGAATAAATGATGCTAAATATAAATAATGATGAGTTACAACATAGTATTCATGCTATCTAACATAGAGTAACTATGTTTCATGTTACTATATAGTGTATAGTTATATAGTATATATATAGTTATTATGTAGTATAACTAGTTTCTTGCTGTATTGAACATAGTGTGCTGATAATGAGCTAGCATAATTATTTACATATTTGTTTGTGTCCAAGATTTGAATTTAATGGGCATTTAGCGTATTGATTCGTAGTGGTATGAAATTGCGCCACAACGCCATGTTTGAATATATATATTAATTATTATACTCAGCATAGGACAATACATCAGTCTGATTTTTACGATTAGAAGATTAAATTCTCTGGTTTCAAAACCTCATTTTAACTGATGAAATGCATCATTGGACCGCTTGTAATTATTTTTTTTATTATTGTTTTTTTTTGTAACGTATTTATGATAACCAATTTTCCATACAAATTTGCATTTTTTTAAGAATAATTAATTTTAATTTAAATAGGTCGATTATTTTAATTTAAAAATTATTGTATTTATTTATTTTTTAATTATATCAATAACTTTTTCCCCTATACCTTCTAAAGTTATATTCAGCGTAGATATGGTGTCAAATAACAAGCTAAAATTAATAAGACTAACTAAATTAATAATAAGACTATAAACTGAATAACTTTATAGATTATTTTAATTATTCTTATAATAAACAAGGATCCAATTAATAAAAAATAATAAGATTTTTAAAAAAATACTTCTCTAAATTATATTTTTGTCAATTAATAAATTATTTTTAATCATGTAATTTGATTTATTTCTTATACAAGTGACTGTGATAATTCAAATACTTGAGCTATATATTTGCAATGTATTTCTTATGGGAAACACTTGCGCTGAATATAAATATTGGTATAAAACATATTATTATATACGATCTCGTATATAAGGTATTTCAAATAACAATAATAGACTTAAACTTTCAATTACATGTATAAACAATGGACCATATGCGCGCATGACAATGAGAAGTGTATATTTAAAATATGATAATCAATAATTATACGTCACAATATCTCGATCAATCAGAATTGAGATGGAGTTGTCACGTGCTATTAAGCCACACCCGCTTGTTAATTGATACTTGATTATGAAGATCGAATGACTTCTGAAAATTTGATCTGATCAGACATCCTGTCTTCAATCAACTTTTTCTTCTCCTCTAGCTCCATAGCTTAAATACCTATTTTTCATTCAAAAAAAAAAAAAAAAAAGAAAAAAAAAAAAGTTTTGACATGGTATCAAATAAGCAACTATAAGTTACAAATATAGTAAAAAAATTATTTTGTACAGCAGAATTATTTATTTTCTTCAAAAAAAAAAAAAAAAAAAAAAAAGTCATAATTTATGGGATATATAAATTATTAGCTGTAAGCAGAAAGATACTTTTATTTGTCTTCACATGTTTGTACTTTATAATTATTTCAGTATATTAACCCAAATATATTCAAATTCAAAATGTTTTTATCATCAGCTCTTACATTTTAAATTATTGAGAATATTCAATCTGTTTTAACGGTAATTGTTATATGAATTCGTGTATGATGGTTAAATTAATGATAATTAATAAGGTTAAAAAGTTTGTATAGTAGGAATGTTGAAAAGCGATAATTATGTTATTAATACATAATCTGTAGTCCAAATTTAATGTATATGACAATTGTGCATGCTATTTTTACTTTCATTGTAATTCATTGATTATTTGTACTGAATGTACCGCCAATGTATTGGGCGCAAGCATGTTTGTGGTTGATAAATAAATAAATAAATAAATAAATAAATAAATAAATAAATAAATAAATAAATAAATAAATAAATAAATAAATAAATACATAACTAAATAACTAAATAAATAAATAAATAAATAAATAAATAAATAAATAAATAAATAAAGACATAAATAAATAAATAAATAAATAAATAAATAAATAAATAAATAAATAAATAAATAAATAAATAAATAAATAAATAAATAAATAAATAAATAAATAAATAAATAAATAAAGACATAAATGAGTATACAATAGGAGACTTACGTTAGATTTAAGAAATAATAATTAAAAAAAAAAAAAGATCTTTGTCTATGATAATTAAAAAAACAAAAACCAATTTTAAATGTTTATAATCTATGTACATTGTCAGTATAAATCAAAGGCTATTTTTACATTATTGAATTATTTCCAGCTGATTGCCTCGCATAGATTCACGCTAAGTTAAATTCACAAGCTTTATTATATATATAAAGATAATGTAACGGATATCACCTTATGTAATTTAATACTTACAATGTTAATACTTAAAAACTATTAAATTTTATAAATAACCTCCCCCGGTGTTTGATGACTTAATTATTTTCTCACTTAACAATATTACAAAAAAAAAAAAAAATTGTCGTTATAATCGCACGGGCTTCCTTATAAAATGTACTTTATATCCAGGATACGCACTGATATCAATACTCTGAGAATATATATAAATATGAGGAACTACTTCAGGTGATTTTAATGTTAAATAAGTATTCAAACTTCAGGTATATCAAAGGTAAGTTAAAAGTATAGTAAGTAATTTTTAGTGAATTACGTGTGGCTTCACTTTTGTTTGAATATAGTGAAGTACTTTGTGAAGTAAATAACCGGTAAAGGAAAATAAAAACTTTTATGGGGTATCTGTCTAATCTAAACTAAAGGAAGGATCTAATTTTTTAAATTAGACGGCAGTTTTAAGAAGTATAAGCAAACAAAAAGGATTTAGAATTCAAATTAAATTTCTTGTATTTTTTTTCCAGGCATGCCTATTTTAATTAAGAAAGATCCTTCTTTTTACGCATTAATATTTCGCTCTTTAAAACACAACCGCAACGATATTCTTGTATTCTATTAAAAATTTCATGTTATCATTATTATTTTTTAGATCAATAGGTGATATTAATAATAATACATAACAACAATAATAATATAATATAATATGCTATATAAACCAAAATACACAAATCCGTCATGATTATTATAATCATCAAAAACTGATCTAAACTCCGATTCCTTTTTGTTTTATATTATTATTATTATTCATATGTGACTGCGGCCACCGCTCGTTATGGGTGAATTAAAAAAAAATTATAACACTGTGTATATTATATAATTATATTATATATATATTGTAATTTCTGGAAATGAGATTTCAGTTTTTATAGATATAATATCGTATGTATGTATTATATCTATTATTATTAAATTATTAAAAAATTCCATTATAAATCATGTAGAATAGTGTATACTGTTCAATTCTCGTTAAAACGAAGCACATGTGTAATGAGTAATGAACTATGGTATTTATAATATACTGTACGGTACAGTATGTGAATTCCCAGAATTTAATTTTATGTATAATTATGATGAATGTTACATAAAAAAAATACCTAATAATAAACAAAATAATGTATCAAATTAATGAATGATTTTTTTATTTTTACACATGACTCACAAAGTAAAAAAAAACTACAAATATAGTATTATGTTGTTATGGCATATTCACACAGTGCAACATTTTTAAATAGGTTACATTCAATTCAATGGAAATGATAATTACACACAGAAAATATTAATAACATAATTTATGCTGCATTTATGTCATTATAGGACAAAATAAATTAGAAGTGCATAAACAATAATGCTGCGTATACAACATTATATATTTATGCTATTTTAACATAGTTATTATGCAGTATAGCATAACTATGCTGTAATTAAATAATTGTGCTGAAAATGAGATACCTTGCTATAGCATTGGATGATTACTCATTTATATATACTCATATTTTTGTCTGCATACAAGAACATTATAGCACATATTTAAAATACTTCACGGGCTGTAATTTACTCAATCAAAATTTATGAATGAAAATCAGAAACCCCCACTCTCCACGTGATGCATAATAAGATACGGGTGGTCAATCAGTCAGATTTCACATAAGAAGACACTCAATCTCCTCACTGACATGTAATACATGAAACCTCTCACTCACTCACTCCCACCCACCCTCACTTACTTATATTGTTAGTTATATATATATATATACATAGGTGCAAGGGTTAAATAACTTCCCCCTTTAGGGTTAAGTAGTAATGTGATATGGTGCTCAGAAACCTCGCTAAAATTAATCTTTTAGATTTTTTTTGCTTTCACTATTCTCATATTATAATATTTTTATTTGCATGGCTATAATTTTCATAAATATTTGCCAATGAAGCCTTATTTATATATTATTCTTTTCCGTTATTTATATTTAAATTATGAAATAATGTAACAGGAAACCATGTAATCGATGTCTTGAAGTAATAAATTTGGTATGATTGTTGCAAACTTTTCCAGTACAATATATAACTAAAATGAATGTGTTATTCAAATAATTAGTTGCCATAATTATAGCGTTATTGTCAATCCTATATATATAAGAAATTTACAATATATAAATTTTGCAAGCAACTGCAGAGCTAATCAAAATAAAATAGATAATAATTGTAGGTAATTTCATAGGTTCCAAAGTAAAACTATTTAGATAGATAGCTATATACATACGGAAAAAAATTATCTAAACAGTTCATATTTAGACTTTTTTTTATAATAAATTCGTTAGATCATACTATATATAGAGTACTAGAGTTAACTATTTACCGCGCTAAAGAAATTACGTTTATATATACTAACGATAGTTATTCTTTAAACTTTTTTCAAAAGAGTTATTGGTTTGTACTAAAGTGTTACTTATATACATCTGAATAATTTGTTAAATTTATGTTTTCTGTGTACAGTTATAGAAAAATAAAATTATAATTTAATGATTGATAAAAATTAAAGTTCAATGTTTCAAATGCAGATGTTTCATAATGTGTATTTCTTTATAACATTTCCATTGGAGGTTATTCACGACTTGCATTGTAATGTTTAATTGGCATTGTTGCAAACTTTACGATATCAAATTGTTTACTCGATGCTTTTCTTATTTTCTTACAAAAAAAAAAAAAAAAAAAAAAAAAGATCACAACTTATATAACAATGTAAAGAAATCAATGCATAAGTCGTGAATTGGAGATAAAAAAAATTTGTATCAAATATATATATTTTTTTTTACACTTTGGACAAAAATAAATACGTAATAATTATGCTTGCCCGATTTCAGCAAGTTTTCCACAATATTTTATTGCAAAGTAATTATGCTGCACAAGTGTATACAGTATGACAGATATTTTGTAAACATAGCATAAGTGCAATTTCAATACTAGCAAAATTTATGCTATAAAATTATGACAAAAATGCAGCTTAAATTACGCGTATAATTTATTTAACCTATGCTTAAATTTGCACTTTTCCTTCTTTTCCTTTTTTTATTCTCTAAATAATTAATTACAGTTTTTTTTTAATTTTCCAATAAAAATAAAATTAACTAAGCATTTAAATTAAAATTTAACTATAAACATTAAGTAATGAGATAAAAAAAAATATTCAATATAAAAATAACACATTATAAAATAATTCCCATACATATACAATTAATCACTCCTCCCCCTAACCCCTAATGAGCACGCGCACGAAATGAACACTCTCTTGTGATTGGCTGATGATGTACGCACTACCTGGTCTATATAATATCTCCACCCCCGCAAGTCCACGTGAAAATAGTGTATCCTCATGCCAGGAAGCAGCAGACACAAACATGTCACGAGAAAAGATAGAAGTAGCAACCCCTGCTCAAATAGAAACTAAAAGACCATCTTCACCACGTAGATTTTTTGCTAGAATATATGGACCAAGTGAACCATCAAGTCCTCAAGATTTATCTAATTCTCGGCCTGCTAGTATACCTGCTGTATATCCGACTACATACCCGATATTTCCAACCACTTGTAGGTTACCGACTTTTCCTTTAGAAACTACTGACAATATACATAGAGCTATTTCTACCGATGTTGGCTTTTCAGCTGGATTTTCGGCCTTTTGTAAGTACAGTTTTTATTTTCATTGAAGTTCGGATTAAAGTTTTTTTTTAAACAACATTTTGTGATATTTTAGCAATTAAAAGAATTGATTACAAATATAATTATTTTAATTTTCAGTCCAATTATACCTTTAAAATCATGGTCATTTTCAAATCCATTTATTTAGATTTGTATAGATATTTATTTAGATTTGTATAGAGATGGTTCTTGGTCACATAGAGCTATCTTCTTCTTATATTCAATAATTTATTTAGATTTTTCATATGGGATACTATTCTTGATTTTCTGCTTTCTTTTTGTTAGTTTAAGTATATTTTAAAAAATATACATTTGCCAAAATTTACTTTGGAAATAAACAAATTAGTCTCTCAAACTAAAAATTAATGAGGAAAATGACCATTTTATAAAAAAAAAACTTATGAAACCTTAAAAACCTTATTACATTTATCATTGAAACAGGTACGATTTTTCTGTTTCTATTTCTGCACTATTTTGACATTTTCACGACAGAATAATCAGGGGGATGCGCTTTAAAATGTCCTGCGCTATAAAGTTATATAGTCTTTTTATCATAAAATTAAAAGCAAAGTCTGTTGGTGGTATCAACAACGCAGACACATGATAAAGGTGCTAGTTTCATATATTTATATTTTCAGGTTCTTGGCTATATGCAATATTCAAAAAATTTTAAAAAGGGGGGCGGGGAAGTTTTTTTATTTCTTAATAATAATAAATAGAATAAGTGGTTGTTTTATTGCTGTTTTATATAATATATCCGGACGTTAAAATCTCTAAATATAATTAAGACATCAAAATACTAAAATAAAACTTTATTCAAAGATTTGTCTATATATACTTTTTTAGTGCTTTGAAAATACATAATTTTATTTTATTTGAAAAAAAAATCCATCTTTATACAGCCAAAAGCTCAGATTTTATATTAAATCAGAATTGTATTTTGCTATCAAAAAATTATGTTTTATATAACAAAAAAAAAAAAAACTTTGCCTGTTACACACATCAAAGAGCAAGTATTATAATGTATACATATGATATATGGATTACATATTGGACATTTCTTTATTATAATACATTATTTTGATATTGTGTGTTATAAAAATAAAGTGTTTGTATATAATGCAAAGATCAAAGCAGCGGACACCTGCATGTTCGCTAAACAATTTAAATCTCTTTTTCATAAAATAATCTTAAACATATGTTATTGTATGATGTAATGTGATTTTTTTTTTCTAAACCGATATTGATGGTGGATTTAAGTTGCAAAAGGTAAACTTATATTATCTTTAGTAACATAGACATATATATGTCTATGTTTAGTACTATAGATCTTCCATTCATATAAATATTGTGTAATATTTTCTATGTAAAATATATACATTTGATTCCAAGTGTAATTTTCTTTAAAAATAAATATTACTAAGCAGTTATTATTATTAATATGCATTGAACATTTTTGCATCGTGTCTATTATACTGCGCAAGATTTTAGAACAAGAATTTATAATCATTTATTGGATTTCATCGAATTATACAATTTGTGATTGTAATTATACAATCTTTCATGGGCTATACAGAAGAGAAGCTAATACCCCATGAGGTTACTGGAAAAGACTCTGAGAATCCAGAATGAGTGCTTTACTAAAAAATAATAACTATAGTGTAACCCGCGCGTTCTAATAAATATATCAATATATAATTAATAAAATAAAATAATATTCTATAATAAGAAATTAGCCTTCTTACACTACTATAGTATACTTTTAATTTTTATCAATTTTATAATCTTATTCAAATAACGCAGAATATATTTTTATTCAGAAAAAAGAGCAGACAAAAAATATGAAACGGACTATTAACAAGAATTAGATATAATAAAATATATTTTCATATTTTATTTTCTTTTGTATATAGAATACAAAATAATAAAATTAAATAAAATAAAATAAATAAACACTATTATAAACAATATTTTATAACACCATAATGAAATGGTGTTTTTATTACAATTAAATATTTTATATACCACATGCAATAACTAAACTATATAGAATACTTTACCACATCAACTGTCAGTGTCATCCGGCCCCGAGTCGTGCGGTACAGCGTACGGTTCCAGGGCCCGGGGTCGCATCCGTCCCCACCCAGGAGAGGACGTAGGTGTATGGGGTGGGCCTCATCCTCTGAAGTCCCTTGGCCTAGCTCGCGTTTTCAGACGCGAGGTGGCCGAGGCATGGGCTTGGGAGGCCAAGAGCCACCTTGCCCTGCTTAAGTGCCTCGGTAACATGGGCATTCGGCTCCAAAAATGAGTTCGCGGAAAAGTGTCCCACCGTGCCCAGGAGAGGACGTCACCACGATGGAGGCGGTCAGGGCCTAGTGCCTCAGTAGCCATCAACTCGCCTCCTAGCAAAATGTCACGAAGTTTTGGGTAGTGACAGGCTGCGTGCATCTTGGCTTTAGTATGAGCTCGGTGCACGCAATAGTCCCCCTCATCATCGAGTGTGGAGTTATAAAATCAAATAATAATAATAATAAAGTTATTAATTTAATAGCACTACTGCAAATGTGATTATAAATCATTTATCATCTCTGCTAATCACGGATGTGAATATTATATCAAATAAAAATACTATACGTCTCATGTAATTTTGGAACACTCGAAGAATATTCTCGGATTTGAATACATTTTCGGTGATAGTGATAATTATTATTATTATTATTATTATTATTATTATTATTATTTTTTTACACTTTTATATTTAATTTCTGTATAAAATACAATTTTTTATAATAATAATAACTTTATTAATTCGTTGCATGAACATGATAAAGCCCGATATTATAAAATAGCCGTGATAGCAAAAATTAGTAATATAAAATTTTACATAAGCATAATTACATAATCCATATTCAACATTATTTGGTTACAAACACCTTTAAAAAAATGATACGATAAAATTGCGATTAATTAACGCGTTATATGAGACGTATGTTTATTGTAAAACATATTTATTATATGCGAGGTGATGATGTTACTGCTTGAACTACCAATATCTCATAAAGTAAAAATACTATTTAAAAAAAAATCTTTTTCATTGTTTGCTTTATTGCATCTTATTTTGAATACTGAAAAATACAAGTTTAAATTATTATTTTTATATTACATTATGAATTTTATCAAACGTACAAGCGTTATGGTCTTGTTTCGGAGGGTTATTATATAGTAAAAATTCTAATTATTACAATAATTTTACATTATTGTCTTTAGAGTCTTTACCAATTTTATAAAAAAAAATTAAAAAAAAAAGTTTCTGACACTATATAATTTGACATCTTAAACCAAAATAATTTGAAATATTTCATTGATTATAATTTATAAATTTTTATATACTCATAAAAAATGTTACAAGAAAAAAAATCTGTGTCTTTAATAGAAATAGTAGAAACCATCAAGAACAAAACATAAAGAATTAGTCATAAATTGCATAGTAAAATAGTTATTTAATCATCATGGAGTATTTAATTGTGCGGTATATCATTACACAATAGAGAGAGAGAGAGAGAGAGAGAACTGTGACAGCTGCTAAATCGGATTACTCGCCTCACTTACTTTCAAATGAATTGTAACGTGTACACAAATTCCCCGTGATTTTATTGTAATATCACTTGTCGCATCATAAAACATTATCACCACTAATATTATAGGTAATACATACATACACGTTTGTGATTGTTTTTAATACATATATACTTAATAGAATTATAATTTATTGTAATACAGTTATTATCAATTCTTTTAAAATTGTATTCAAATTTCAATTGAAATATTAATTTGAATTATAGTATTTTCAATATCATATTTATTATTATTTTATAAGCTTTTTATTTATTTTAAATAAATTGTTGGAATTATATATTCGTACACATAATCTGATATCTATTGATAATTTACTATTATTCCCAATCATAATAATTCAAAGTTTTTCAGTATAAGAGTTGCAAGATTGTGGGATTTTCAATTTGATTATTAATATTTTACGTTATTCACAGACAAATCTATATTATATATATATTATATATATATATATATATATATATATATATATATATATATATACATATACATATACATATATGTATATATATATATATATATATAATATATATATTTTTATATATATATATATATATATATATATATATATATATATATATATATATATATATGTATATGCTTGACCATTGCCAGTAACATATATTCACTATACAGCATAATTTATGATATATTACATAGTCAATATATTAGACAGCATAAATTACGTTAACATAATTATTTATGGTATTCCAATTTAGCAACAACTGTGCGCTATATAATGACATAAATATTAGAGCTGTAAAAAACTCGAAAATCCTTTAGAAATCCAAGTTGAAAACTTTTAGACCGATTTGACTCGAAACTCGATTTCAGCTTGAAATTACGCTATAAAACTCGAAAAACGAGTCAAAGCTCAAAAGTCAAGCTAAAACTCGAAAAATAGAAATTCGGGCTAAAGCTCGAACACGTGTTTTTTAAGCCCAAATACATAAGCTTTTTTTTTTTAAAGTTCTTCTTATTTCAATATGATAATTAAATTTGTAAATTAATTTACATGAATGCTTAATTTTATTTTAAAATGATCCAGTATAAATTACGCAATTTGATCGTTTCGTGAAGTTATAATATTATACATCATTAATAATTATATATCTTCTTTTATTTTAACTTTTTTTGTATCGTTTACATTAATTATACTTAAATGTAAAAAAAAGAAAAAAAAAAAAAAAAAAAAAAAAACCTCTAAAACTCTAAAACTCCCTATAGTATAACAATATTTAGCACAAAAATGGTTTGCTCACAAATTAAATAATATATCACCAACGAATAAATCAAGCTCAGGTATAAAAAAAGTAAAAATTATCGACTTATAGTCACCGGAAGTAATAGATCAACACACGGATAGGTGTAATAGATTATTTATTGTGTAAGTTTTGACGCGTTTCGCGTGCCGCCACCATAATTAACAAGTTACTTAATGAGATATACTTAATCTTCTAGAGAGAGACTATCATGATTATAAACAATATGTTTAATGTGTGAATTATTAATCACGAGGTTAATATGTTACTGTCGTATATAATTTATTTATTATTTTTATTCAACGGAAAAAAATATTAATTTTATTTGTAATAATAGATGTTTAATGAAGTATAGTTTATTTCATTAATTTTATTTTAGGATTGTAATTACTTTAAATTTATTATGATTATGGTTGATGTCAATATATAAAAAATATCTCTTTTTTTGAAATAGTTGCGGAGAGAGAGAGAGAGAGAGAGAGAGAGAACGAAGTTTTTCGAAATAATTAAAAACATAGAGTGTATGTTAATGTTTTTTAAAGATACGTTTAAAAAGAAAAATATTAATGAAAATATAAATATAATAATAAAAACATTAAATACAAAAAAAAAAATAATAATAATAAAGAAAAGAAAGAAAAGAACTCATAATAACAGGGTCGGACTGGCTCGAAAAGGCCCACTCAGGAAGAGACCAGAGAGGGCCCACTGGGGGGGTCTGGGGGGGCGTAGCCCCCCCAGTTAAGGGGGGTCCGGGGGGCGAAGCCCCCCGGAAAATTTTTAAGGCACGCCCCTTTTTTGAGGAAAAAATCAGTTAAAAAGGGTACTTTTATTATTTCTTTGTTTTTGCAAAAAAAAAAAAAAAAAAAAAAAAAACTGTTTTTTTCAGTTTTTTCAGTAAAGAAATAATTTAAATAACAATTTTGCATAATGTTAATATACGATGAAAGAGAGTAAAAAATAAACAAAAAATATAAAAGAACGAAATATTATCTATTAATTTAGTGAATGTCATATATTTTACTTAAATTTACATAAAATTGTAACGTAATATTTTATTTAATTATAATCAACATAAATTCAAATGTGTGCAACTTTTATTTTTGAAATAATTATAGTATCACATGCAAAACTTATAGCGTGATATTTGTTTGGATCCATGCAGCTTAATCTTTAAATATAAACCATAACTTTATTTGTTTCTTTTTAAATTATAGCCAGCATCAATAAGGAATTTGAATCAGAAAAAAAAAATCATATTCTAAATGAGAACAATGTACCGAATTTCAGAAATTTGAAAAATAACGTAATGTTTGATAACTTTTATATGTCTGGGCATAGGAAAAAGCTGCCAATCATTGTGAGGTTATTTTGCGTCTTTTAAAAATTAATTAAAAATACTAAATGAACTCGCAAAATACTAAATGAACTAAAAATTAAAAAATTCACATATTTATCGATTTAGGACAATATGTCCTCTTTTATAGAATGTTTTTATGAAAAATACCCCTTAAAATTTCTTGGTATTCCTCTTTTGTTCTGTAATAGGTAACAGCTTGATATTTTTTCTTCCACTATAATCTCTCTCTCTCTCTCTCTTTTATATATATATTTTTTTTGCGACACGATGGTTAATATTTTTTAGTGTATGAATCAAATATTTCAGTCAATGTTGCATAATTATACTTTGTAATGTCTCGTAGATAAGGGAAAAAAAAGAGAAATCTTAAAGGTTGAATACTGGAAAATAAATTAACCTAGGTTTGTGAAGGTGTTGAGGTAAGAGAATAGTTCATATCGACTAAATCAAATAGTAACCTCGTATCTCAGATTTTGATGTTTTCAAGTTTACAGTAGCACTGTAGCTCAGAAAATTATTACAAAAAATTAACTTTTATTTTATCCTAAGGCACATGTATTGCACATTACTTCAGCTCAGTTTCAAACTTTGCCAACTGGTGGTGTCTTTGTAATTAACTAATTAGTAACAAAAAATGACTTTTTTTGTGTAATTTTGAAAACAATGATTTGAAAAGTGCATTTCCTCTGAAAGTACATGAGATAAAAATTTCAAATTCAAACAACCAATAAAGAAAATATTGATAATTCATGCCATGCATTCAATAAAAAATTGCAACCAACCCCTTTGCCAAAAAATGCAAAAAACGTAACTTTGTAACTACAAGGGTTTTAAAGCTGAAAATCCACTTTAGGGGTAGAATTGTGTATTGGTAATATGAAACCATTCAAATTATTTTGTGAAGTTATTTGTGCGAGGAAATATATATTTATTTAAAAAGTATATGTACTCCGGGTTGCATTTTACAGGCTGATTGTGCTGCGGGCTGCATTTATTAGGCGCTCTCAAGAATTTTACATCATAATTTGGGGTTATTTTAAGGTTATTTCAATTAAAGTATGAAATCATTTGACCAATACAAATTTATGGCTCTAAACTAATTTTCAGCTTCTAAACCCTTGTACTTTCAAAGTTACGTTTTTTGCATATTTTGGCAAAGGGGTTGGTTGCAATTTTTTTTTTGTATGCATGGCATGAATAATCAATATTTCCTTTATTTGTTGTTTGAGTTTGAAATTTTTATCTCATGTACTTTTAGAGAAAATGCACTTTTCAAATCATTGTTTTCAAAATTACACAAAAAAAATCATTTTTTGTTACTAATTAGTTAATTACAAAGACACCACCAGTTGGCAAAGTGTGAAACTGAGCTGAAGTAATGTGCAATACATGTGTCTTAGGATAAAATAAATGTTAATTTTTTGTAAATTTTTTCTGAGCTACAGTGCTACTGTAAACTTGAAAACATCAAAATCTAAGATTCGAGGTTACTATTTGATTGAGTCGATATAGTTCTTGGGCATTAATTGAAATAAGTTAATATAGTAAATAATTAAGATGTGAAACAAATAATAAGTATGTGTGTAATTTGATGGGAATTTTATTTTTTTTTAACTCTTTTCCTTTCAACTTTCTTTTTCTTCTTCTCCCTTTTTTTTTTTTTTTTTTTTTTTTTTCTTCTTTTCATTTTTGTTTATTAGCGAGCAAAGGGCCCCCAGACCAGGGGGGCCCGGTCAGGAATTCCTGACCAACTTAAATGACCAGTCCGACCCTGCATAATAATAATAATAATAATAACAAAGAAAAGAAGAAAAAAAATTGGAAACTACAAAAAATGTTGAAAATAAGAAGTAAATTATAGGTTATTATGCGTATGTTTTGAAAATTAGGAAATATTATAGATAGAATTTTGATCTTCTATGAATTAAGTTATAAATAAAAGAAAAAAAAATAGTGCAATGTAACTAAATAACAACCATAAAAATTGGATTCTGATTGAGTTGCTAAAATTCATAAAATAATAATTTCATCACCATTGCATAAATAATTTAAAAACTGCATGATGTATACTTTAATATTTACCGCTCTGTGTGGGATTAATTACAAACAATATTGTTCAGGTGCACTCTCTCTCTCTCTCTCTCTCTCTCTCTCTCTCTCTCGCTACACAGATGTTATACAATCCACCCCACCCCCTCTCTATATACCTCAAAACGATCATCACCCAGGGATATATTTCCTGTTGAGATCAAATGTTAGCGTGATTGACCATTTTTGAGTAAATTTTTACTGATTTTGTACTAAAATAATATTTCATACTTCCTTAATATTACATACTTCCTACCTTTTTACATAATCATTCACTGTATCCGTGAAAATATGAATCACTTCCTTATAATATGTTAGTTACTATTTTCTGCTTAAAAGATTGTGATGCTTGATTTAAATTACACTTCCAAAAAAAAAAATAATAATAATAATAAATAAAAAAATAAACTGCATGGTCTTATTTATTTCATAGTTTAATTATGTACATACAATATTTTTATAATATTCTAATTTAATCTATATTGAGTGTTTTCACTCGTTTTATTATAAGCTTGCGCTTCGACGCCATAATTGACAAGTATACAAAAAGTGTTAGTTTTAGCAAAGACCATATTATACATTGTATATACATACATGTATATTGTATATGGTCTTTGGTTTTAGCAAATAAAAAAATTGTCACTCACTATTACTGTACTCATGAATTATTGCTGTTTTTCATATAAGAACCCGAGAAAAATAAAATAAAATTATAGAAATTAACACAGTAATTTCTCTATGAAAAAAAGCCAATATAGATGTTTGCCCTGCGATGGGCAATGTATTTATCTGCACTCCAAGCATGGCACTATAGCGCGCAAGTTCATCAAACAACCTATTATGCAATATACATTTTTTGGGAAAGAGACGAGCGATTTTTTTACCGTTCTAAAAAAATATATAAACTTTTACATCTAGAATTATTTTTGAATAAAAATAATAAAAAATTTCCAATTATTTTTATAAAAATAAGAGTCCAATTTTTATAACATCAATTGGTACGTTTGTATTTCATTTTCATAGTAATTGGAGTATGTCAGTCCCATTTAACGAAGTATTATAAAATTAAAGAAATTAAAATTACTATATATTATATTATTATATGAATAAATATAAATTATTTAACTGTATAATAAAAACAGACAATTTTCTATAATAATTTAATATATAAAAAGATTAAAATTAAAACAATAAAAATTTCCATGTGGTTGAGTTTTAAGTAAATTAGTATTTTAAGTTTTATACGTCGCTTATATAGAGAATATTGAGGATAAAAAAAAAAGAAGTATAAGTTAGTATTGTTATATGATTGTATTGTTAGCGTTGTATTGTTGTGTTTTGTCATATTGTTGAGAGTTAAATACCCGGCAATGATCGACTTAGTATCACAATAATATATACTACGATCTACCACTATTTATCTGACGTCAAACTTATTCAAAATTTTATCGTTATGTAGTATTTTAAAAATTATCAATTTGATTTTTTTTTTTCATATTCATATTCTGTATTATTCTCGTGCGCCAATGAAAAAATGAGACCGGAATCTCGTTTTAAAGCATTAATTAACATTATATTAACACATATAACACACACCAACCAATATTAACACACTAACCAATATTAACACACCAACCAATATTAACACACCAACCGTTGGTGTCACCAACCAATATTTTACAATAGTAACAGCGGCCTCTATTCTTCACCAGTGCGGATGCCTATAAACCTATAAGACGTAGAACACCTTGAACAAAAAACTTGCCTAATATCCTAAAATACCCAAATATCAACATTATTTTGGCCGGAGTCATTGATTTCTAATTTAATTTCCAATTACAAAATGTCAGTTGCGGGTTTACTACGTCACAGGTCGCCTGTTTCCGCGCGCGTGGACCAGGCGAGCTGTGACGTAGTAAACCCGCAACTGACATTTTGTAAATGGAAATTAAATTAGAAATCAATGACTCCGGCCAAAATAATGTTGATATTTGGGTATGTTAGGATATTAGGCAAGTTTTTTGTTCAAGGTGTTCTACGCCTATAGTAAAAATAATGATTTTGCGATGTCAATAAAGCAACAATTTTTAAACTTATTCGACTGCCGTTATCATTTCTATCCATCATTTTACTATTATTATTTTTAGAGTTTAATATGTAACTTTATTTTGAATTCAAATCTTAGTTTTAAAACGTAAAATAGAACTGATACATATTCAAATAACTCCATTTTTCATTAGTTATATATAATATGTATAAACTTTGGAATTATTTTTAATCAATGTAAAATTTACGGTGAGCTTTTCTTTTTTTTTTTTTTTTTATATGATATTGTATATTTTATTGTATAGGTTGCTATTTAGAGAAAGCTTGCAAAATAGCAAGTTCAAAAATTTACTTATAACCCCGATTAAAAAAATATATAAAAAGAAAAAAAAAAACTCTGTCTAATGTAAATTAAAACTCTTTATAGAATGCAATAGAATATTCTATTTTTAAAAGTGCATGCGTGATATATTATTATATATTTTTTTACGGTCGTTGAAGTCTCTTTAAAACAAGAGTGAAATATTAAAAATTAACTTCCAAAGTTGGTGGAAAAAAAAAATCGTATTTATTTTGTACCTTTTTATATAAATGTGGTTTCAAAAATATATAAATAAAACTTATGTAATATTTGAAAAATTAAATAATGAGAACAATGAAAATGAGCTTAAGAAAAAATAATACACAAAAAGTATTGTTATTTATAAAGCCTCGTCTTTTTTTTTCTCTCTTTTTTTTTATATTATATTTATTATATAAATATATATAAATTTTTTTTTGCGAGAAGAAATTACAAAGCATTTTTTCACAAGTATAATCTTATGGCTTAAATTTCAATATTATATTGATACAATATCACTCGCAGTACAATAGATATGAAGTATTGGAATTATTGGAAATTGTATTTTATATTTAAGATTATTACAGAGGTTTATACATATATATAAAATTGTTAAGTTCCATAATACATGCTCACTTTTTTCAACTAAACGAAGCCTATTGTACATTTTTTTTTGTTGCAAGTATTACTAAAACTGTATTAATACAATAGAATTATAAATATTTTGAATTATTTAAATAAATGTTTTTAGTAATTTTATGTTCTTAAAAATGAAAATTACATAAAAAATTCGTTGTTCAAATTTTGTATATTTGCAGCAATATATTTTACTTCTTTGTTATTTACACTCCACAAACATAGCTTCATCAAACTATCTTTCAATTAATATACAAGGTGAAAAAAAAGTCATGGGAATCACTTAATATACTGTAGAAGTCGTACTTGACTATATATAATTTTAGTAAAATTTCTCTTGATTCGATTTTTTTTTAATTGCATTTTGCTAAAGATTAAGATAAAAAATTTACACACTTTAAAAACATTATATATAAAAACAATAGCAAAGTATACACTAAACTTCTAATATGCCAAATGCATGCGTATACAACTCTTTATGTGCGGAGAGTTTTGAAGCAGATTAATATATTTGTGGTGCTAGAAACAGCTGACGTAACTAATTAGTATTAAAGTCCCTAGAAAATACCAATTAAGTACTCTCACTCCATAAGAATTATTAACAAAAAAAAATTCATTGTTGAGAGGTCAAGATTGCCATTTAACTGCATGTTATTTTGTGAGGTTTTTAACGGTTTTGGTGAGAGTACCTGGTATTTTCTAGGGATCTTAATTTTAAGTATCGTATTAAGTCAACTACATCATATTGTTTCTCTGTAACTTATGAGTAATAAGCATAGCGCGTCCAACAATCATTCTCTTATATATATATAGGTTTTATGTAATTTTTTTAATGCACGAAAAAATAATCTACGTAATTTATGCTGCATTTATGTCATTATAGCATAAACGACGTTAAATTATAAAAACGTAAATAAGTATGTTCTACAACGTAATATTTATGCTTAAATAGACATATATTATGAAGTATTGCATGGATTTGAACAAAGTGTGCTGAATATATAAGCTGGTATAATTATTATACGTATAGTTATTTTGATCTGTGATAAACCAGATTTGATTGGCTTTTATTGGGCGAAATCAGGCGTACAACCTCTCAATTTAACCCAACTTTTTTACCAGTACAGCTAGTTAAAATAAATATTGAATAATGTTGGACATATAATGTTACATATAAATTTAAATATTTATATTAGTAATAATTTTTAACTTCATTTCATTTATTTCATTTTTATTTCATTTTCATTTATTAACACATGCAAAATTTTAATTATGTATAGAAAATTTTCTTTTCACTTTTATTTGTTAATAGATAATTGATACATTTGATAATAATTTGCGATTATTGTTTGATTTCAGTGGCTAGAAGACGACGGAAGGAAGGACGTGGACCTCGTAGACAAAGAACCACTTTTAGTGCAGAGCAAACCCTCAGACTTGAGCTGGAGTTCAGTCGCTCTGAGTATATCTCAAGATCACGGAGATTTGAACTGGCTGAACTACTAGCGCTCTCAGAAACACAAGTCAAAATATGGTTTCAAAACCGTAGAGCCAAAGACAAGAGGATTGAGAAAGCACACTTGGATCAGCATTACAGGTGAGATACATCCAATTTATTTTGAATTCTCTATTTTTTTTTAATTCAATTTGGTTGATGCACATTTTTTCACTTTTTATTTTATTTTTATTTTTTAGTGACCACGTAAATGAGGAAAAATATTGTGATCATGAGCCTTATATGAAAGTATATAACGTTTCAAAAATTTATACATAAAAATTTTGCATGGTGAAAACGCAAAATTTTACATTAAGTTGTCTTATCCTAAAATATTCCTATGAAAAAATTAGTTTAATCACAGCAATAGTGCCTCAAGAAAAAAAAAAGTTGTAATTTTTTTTTTTAGAAATATGTAGAAAAAGAAGAAAACAAAACAACACCAATTATAACAGATTAGTTTCTCCTCTCCTGATAAATATACAAATAGAAATGTGAAATAGGATTAAATTTTAAAATTAGTTATAAATTATAGTATTATTGTCATAGTATAAATACACAAAATGTATTTATTTATACTTTGGTATATTATTGAGACATTATTTTTTTTCTTACTTGTCTAATATTTAAGGGTAATATATTTTTTTGTTCTTTAGATTATGCTTTATTTTTCATTTTAAACATGCTTCTATTGAAAAAAATACGTATATAATAAATATAAATTTTTAATAAATTTCTTAACGAGTGTTAAATAATGATTTAGTTTTAATATTTAATAAAAATAAATATTTAAAAAATTACATTGTGCAATAATAGACGTACATAAGTAAATTTCCTGCTGCGTTGTTTATATATTTACTCTCATAAAAACATCCTTCCCTTAATTATTACGACCCTAAATATTTTGTTGAGTTGTAATGTCCTGCAACGTTTTTGCCAATCACAATTCAATTGTTATCTGTAATACACGCAAACTTATCCTCAAATTAACAGGACTAATGAAGCGCGACCTTACATACGTGATTGATTGATTGACCGGAAGTAAGGGGGTCGGGCGGAAGTGAGCTCATTAACTCAAGTATATATGTTTACCTGTGTCTCTATAATAAGCCGAGACATCACAAATATTAATCACAACATTTAGGGGGTCTTACCGCTTCGTTTATTGTGCATCTGTTGTTATACTTAATTATGTAATTTTAACACTGCATGGTTATGTGTGGGAGAAACTATTATTGTAAACCTTTTTACCATCAATAATTTGATTAATTAATTTTATTATATTCTAATGTAGAGAGAGAGAGAGAGAGATTATTATAAAAACACTAACAAAATACTAATGTTTAGTGTTTTTATAATAATCTCTCTCTCTCTCTCTCTCTCTCTCTCTCTCTCTCTCTCTCTCTCTCTCTCTCTCTCTCTCTCTCTTCTTGCTATAGCCTCACGTATACAGAAAGTGTTATATAACTTAAAAATGATTTTTTTTAAGCTATACTCGCAAGAAAGCTGTTTTTAATTCTAATGGTAATTATATTGAATGATGATCTAAAAAATATACGTTTTTTTTAAAACTATTTAAAATAAATATAAGTGAATATAATTCATTGTTTCTTGCCATATAATTCTTATGCAAATTTAGCATTTTTTTATTTAAACGTTGAAAAAAATAAAAATATAAAATTGTGTGTGTGTATAATTATAATATATATATATATATATATATATATATATATATATATATATATATATATATATATATATATATATATATATATATATATATATATATATATATATATACATATATATTATAATATTATTATATTAATGAATAAAGCAAAGATGAAGTAATAAGAAAGTTTTCAATAAAATCTCTATAGAAAACATTATTACAATTCAACTTTTAATAAATATCATTCCTTTACTCTAAATTACATTGAAAATATGTTTCAAAACTTTTACATATACATACAAGTGACTTATTATTTAAATTAGTTAAATAATGACTCTTAATATGATATACTTAAATACATTTCAATGATTTTATTGTATGAATATTAGCATGAGAAAAACCACAGGTGCTACTTTTTTTGTATGAAAAGAAAAAGAAGAGAGAGAGAGAGAGAGAGAGAGAGAGAGAGAGAGAGAGAGAGAGAGAGAGAGAGAGAGAGAGAGAGAGAGGATATCTTTTTTATATAAAGAGAGGGGGATGATATAAGTATATAATATAAGGGTGATATTTTCAATCTTAAAATACCCTCGTTTTTAGGGGTAGTTAATCATCTCTCTATCTCTCTCTCATCCCTAAACATTCTGACCACTATTATAATATACAATAGATCAGAATATGATCAAAAAATAAAAAAATAAAAAAAAAAAAAAAAATCTCCCCTCCCTCTTAAAGTTTTTATCTTTTTTTAATCATCCAGCTTGATATATTCGTCGTAGTATTTTATACTTAGGTAAGCGTGAAAGTATGACGAACATGTGCTTAACTAATTTGTGAATGTACAGCGTGTGTGTTCATTGTAATCATCATTATTTTTAACTAACCACATTAATTATCATATGAATTTAAATGAAAATTTATATCACGGTGAATTAAATAAATTTTTATAAAAAGAAATTCTTTTCTTCTCTCTCTCTTTTAAAGGCGTAAAACATCTTCAACAAACAACATATACATCCTAACACACCTAATAATATCAACGTTCATTCATTGATTTCTAATTTTTTTCCCATTCACGAAATGGAGACTGCGGGTTTATGACGTCAAAGCTCGCCTGTTTCCGCACGCGTGAACTAGTCAGCTATAACATCGTAAACCCGCAGCTGCCATTTCGTAAATGGAAAATAAATAAGAAATCAATGACTCCGGCCAAAGTCAACATTGATATTTAGGTATATGTTAGGATAATAGACATGTTTTTCGTTCAAAGTGTTCTACGCCTTTAAAAGGCGAATTGATTATTGTAAATTTTTTACTGATAATAAGAATATATATTATAAAGCATAAATCATAATTACATTTACATTATTTACAGTATTAACATTCAAAGAATGAGATAAAGTTATAAAAGAAGGTAATTATTTTTTATTTAAAATTTGCTTTCAAACATTTATTTTGATAAATATTTCTATGTGTTTTTACATTATGTATTTTATAAATATATATTACGTACAATCTGCAAGTTTTTTTTAATTAATATTTAATTTGATTCTGATTGAACAATAAATAAGTCATGTGTATTTAAAAGGTGCCAAGGAATGAAAAAACAAAAGAAAAATTAAAAGAAAAAATACATAAGGAAACTCTAATAATGAATGACTTATTTTTTTTAAGTAATAGAATTTTGTACCTTTTGAAATGTTAATAATTCAAAGTTTATTAAAAACTTACAAACATGAAAACATTATTCAGTAAAATTGATTTTCATATTGACATAAATAATTAGCTTTTTTTTTTTTTATCAAGTGCAGTTAAGTACAGTATACATATACTGCACTACATAATTACAGTAAACATATTGCAGATGCAAAAGATAAAGTAGCGTAATGTAATTTGAACTTTTGTTAATTATTATTGTCAGTGACGTGAGCAATAAAATATAATTTTAATTACCAATTTACAATTACAATTACAATTTAATTTATAATATATTATGTATTAATTTTTTTTTTTAATAAATATATATACTTATTCATGTAAAAAAAAAAAAAAAAAAAAAACTTTGTATACGTACGGAGTGGAAAAATAAATCAATCAATGCTCCCTTGTTTTAGAGTCCCTAAAAGGACTTGATTCTTCTAGGACTCTCCCTCTATTTAGTTTGATTTTTTTTAAATGAATATTTGAATGTTTTATTGTTTATTCCTACTGTTCTAATCTATAATATATATTGATTAATATATTTATATATTAGAATATATTGAAATTTTTATAATATACTGTATTTGTAATCTTTCAAATATTTTCCTTCGTTTCTTTAATTAAAATTATTCTTGATTTGATGTTTCAGAAACCTTGCTCTTGCCAGTGGATTGATGCATGCTTTTCCCCCGAGCGCGAGTGCCGCGGTCGCCTCTTCCGCGGCCGCGGCTGCAGCGTTCTGCGGTCTATGTCTATACAAACCGGACACCCCTGCATCTAGCCAGCCAACACCCTCAAAGTCCCCTCCATCCCCCGAGTAACTCCAAGTAAATGAGCTGAAATTTATAAATTATAGGTTCTAGAATCAATTTAATTTTAATAAAGCTCGATTTTCAATTTAATTTATTCGATTTTGTTTTCAACATTTATTAAGGCACTTTTATCAATGAAGTTTTTTTTTTTTTTTATTATTATTATTTTTAAATTATATACCGAGCAGGGCGGTAATAAAAACCCCTGAAAATATATTTATAACAACTTAAGTTAAAATATATTATTATAATTATTTTGGTATAGAGATTCATTGAGAGCAACTGTAAAAATGAGAGCTATTGAACTTATAGCTAATTTAAACGTCACTAAAAAATTTTAATTTGGAAAAACAAATCAATCACGGGGAAAAAAAGTTATAGCATAGATATAGACTAACCTTACATTATACGTAATGTTTAATTGTTATCTGCCATATCTTGGTAAAAATGTCAATCTGTTACAAATTAGCATATTAGGTATTACGTATGTAGCTATAATTACTTGATATAATTCTCGTTGATTTTTATTTCAACATAAAACAGACTCAGGAGAATCAATCGTCTTTTCTAACTTTTTAATTCGTTTATTATATTTTTTAGTAACCAAATATTATACATAAGTAAAATATAGCTTACTGTATAGTCAAATGCATATTTTTTTTCTTTATTGATCCCTTTTTAAAATATTAAAATAAAAAGGATTTTTATACAATTCGTTTTATCATTTTAAAATTGTATAATATTTTTGAAGTGTTTAAAATTATTAATAAAATTACTGGTTTTCGAATCAAAATTAAGCTTGACTGATTTTTTTTTTGTCAATTTATACTGTATATAGTTTTACAATTTTTTTTAGCTTTATACTTTATTATGTAATTTATTCATTAACTGATTATAGAACAATGAGTGTTTTTTGTATGTTAATTATACTCAATATTTGTAATAAAAAAGTCAATGTTTTACAAAATACATAAAATGCGTTTTTATTTTTGGAAAAAAAAAACAAAAAAATAATAAAAAAACGATGTCTTTAAAAAAAAAATTTGCAGAAAGCTATTTCTTTTTATTCTATTTATTTTTTCAGCACTTTAATTTTTCATTTAGCTATACTTGATAATTATATATGTGTTGCCAATATATTTATCAGATTTTTTTATTTTACTTTAATTATTGATATATTTTTGTTTTTACTTTTATTTACATTAAAAAGTTATATTGGGCATATTTTATATTAATATTGGTTGCATTAACACAAATGTTTCTTGAGAGAAATAATACTCTTTAATTTTCCCTTATAAATATACAAGAAAAAGTAATCAACAAAAATCTGTAGAATAAATAATAAGAAAGAAAAATAGAATTAAAAAGAGCGGTCAAGGAAAAATAACAAGACAAGCAAATAGAGAGTATTTATCATTAAAAACGATGTTATACGAACAAGTAGTTGATTTTTTGACTATATATTATGAGAAGCAGGGTTCATTGAAGTGGAAATTTTTCATCTTGTGCATTTGTTCAAGTGAAAATGTTCCTTATTGTAAAAGAGATGAATATCTTTTTCTTTTGGTGGGAGCTAAACAGGTGTACAAAGATATAAACTATACTACTTATTGATATTAATATGACTGGCCGCCGAGCTACGCTTTTATTTCTCTCTCTCTCTCTCACTGTGATTTATATCTTTACTTTATATATGGTTTTTATATTTTGTTTTTCAACAAATACGCAATTCTAAGAATTTTACGAGTATTTTTTTTACTAATCTTTTTGAAATAACGTTTTTAATTTTTTTTTTCTGTGAAGATTTAAATTTATTTTAGATGTATGTTTTGAAGATGTAATCGTAACTTGAACTAACTTGTAAGAGAGAGAGAGAGAGAGAGAGAGAGAGAGAGAGAGAGAGAGAGAGAGAGACGATCTGTTATAATAACTCTCACCCTCTTTCTCTTTAATGAAATTTTATAGAAATAAAATCATCCATATAATTCAACCCCTAATTTAAAACATAATATTGATAAGTTTTCCATAATATACCGCACTGCAAAAGATTTTAGCTTTATGCCAAAGATTTAAGTATAATACATTAACATTAAATTTTACACAAGTATTAATAACATAGAATTTATAATACTCTAAATTCAAAGTTAATAAGTTTCATGATTTAGTTTGATAAATAAGGGAGGGAGGAAGATAAAGAGGGTGAACATATAATACTCTTTTTAGGTATATATTTTGATGTAATATTTCTTAACTTTCAGATTAGCTTTTTTACTATTCTATTATATTGAATATGTTATATTATGTTGTTTTTATATAAAAATATTTCAAAGTTTTTCTTTTTTTAATATAGTTTTAATAATAAAAGAAAAACTAATGTTGAAAAGAATATGGCAAAAATTCATCAAATCAAAATAACTTTACATTTACTTGTAAAGAATGAGAGTGAGAGAGAGAGAGAGAGAGAGAGAGAGAGAGAGAGAGAGAGAGAGAGAGAGAGAGAGAGAGAGAGAGAGAGAGAGAGAGAGATTTCTTTGTAGGTTCAAAACTAATTCCAATAGTTGCTACAATGTTATAAAAAATATAAGTTTAACAAAAGAGGAATGCTTGGAGTAATCATAAAAGAAAGGTCACCTCAGAGCATCTTTCATATATGATATATGGAAAAATTAATTTTTTTTATACCCTAAAAGAAAGAAAGAAAGAAAGAAAGAAAGAAAGAAAGAAAGAAAGAAAGAAAGAAAGAAAGAAAGAAAGAAAGAAAGAAAGAAAGAAAAAAAGCATAGTAATATTGATTTAAATATACGGAACTTCTCACAAATTTCGAGTACAGTATATGAATTAAAATAGTTCCCAAATGTCAAGCATTAATTAAAAAAAAAAAATAATAAAAATACATACATACTTATATGTATCGTCCAGCCGCCCCCTGTGAAATGCGCGCGAGAAAATAGGCGATACGTTAGTGGTAAAACGATAAATCGTTCGAGGTTTTTTGAGTCAAGTATACATAAATCAATAGGTAAATCTGCTAGCTCCTAGCAGAAAATATTTTTATTGCACACTTGGAAAATGCTTCATTTTTGTTGTTAATTTATTATTATTTTGTAGATTGTTTTTTCCCACATTTACATCAGGATATTTTGGATGCCCTACGACATACTGTACGATAGAACTGTAACGCTTTAAGTATTGGCAGTTGCTTATTACTTATTAGTATTCCTTATTGCAACTTTGGAAAAATGCATTAAAATACTTGCAACTTCCAGTGGTTAGAAGAAAAAAAAAAAGTCAATGCTATATTTATAAATTAAAAATTTACCTCTTCTATAGAATAAAATATAATAAAACAACAATATATTTGAAAAATATATATATCATGCCATATATTGCCTCAAGCTGCTATGCACGGCCCTATGCACGCTAGACTTGCAAGGCTATGAGCACTTTTATGCATGTATTTGAGATTTTCAGTTGACGTTGCTGCCTGGCGCCAACTCTCATTTGGTTTCTCCCTATCAAATTTTAACGTCACATGTTTGTCCTTACCGCGATGGTACCTTTCCTTTTCCTAAATACAAACAACAATATATGACAACTTAATGTAATTTCCTGTTGTAGCTTAACTAATACAGATTTAAAAAATAATGTCATTAGAAAAAATCTCCTACAACCACAAACTTTCTTAAATATATTCTTTAATTTTAAATTCTTACAAATTTTTAACCTAATTAGCACTTCCCTTTCTTCTCAATTAAATTAAAGGTTATGTGAAGCAGTAAATAAAAAGATGACGTTAAATTTATATTACTTTATTTGATACTGATGTTATTACAATTCACTGGTCAACCAAACCAAAAACCTCCGAAGTGATGGTGATATTTTGTTGTATGTACTGTATATAAAAAGTGGAGAAAGATAATTGTGGTAGAATATTTTGTTTGACGTGATTGTTCTTTGATCTTGTTTTAAAACATATGCAAATTGATGCCTGATTATTGTACTTAAATACTCAAACAAACAAAAGTTCATGACTTATATCAATGGCAATAAGAAAATGTGTTGTATATTATACTTAAAAAAGCAATTATAAGAAAATAGTAAAAATGGCCTTAATGTAAAAAAGAAAAGAAAATCTATATTCAATCTTGATTGACTACTAAAGGCACAACTGTTTTGAGGCCAACTTTAAGTGATTATGCTCACATCCACTTCCAGTTCAACGTAATACGCATGCGAAGTAAGGAAGTAAGTAGCAAATGTCAGAAAAATTGCTAGCAGTCGGACTCCAAACAACTGTTTCGTTATTAGTCAACAGTATTTAAATTCATGTAAGTTCAGACACTGCAATATAAAATGTTATCCTACTACTTGATTGGACATACAGTTGGACTCATATTCCATATGAATTAATGTTATTAGTATTACCATTAGGTAATACGGACAATTTTAAGTCATCTATTCTGTACAAACCATTACTTGTAAAAGTATATTTTTATTTACTGTATTTATTATTATTATTGTAATTATTTTGTGCCCTTTAAATGGCTGTTAAACCATATCATGTAATTTGTCACACATTTTCAACACCACTAAGTTTAATGGCCATTATCAAAAATCAACAAGATAGTGAACACATCTTAATATGACTTACTTAAGTTCTTTGTATCTTTCTTTTTATCAAATCACCATGTCAAAGCATGTGATTAAATAATTTACAAATGTATTTAAAAAAACAATTGATCAGGTAATTCAATCAATACACAACTTTTATACTTATAATACTCATTCGTGCAAAGATAGTACTCATAACAGTTTTCTCATAAAAAAAAAACTCTGAGTCATTACTAAAATTGCAACGATGAACAAAATAGTCACAAAAGTCATCTATTGAGTACCTGAACCACAGTCCAGTCACAACAAACACGTCACTCTACCACAAGACAAGACAGAGAGAGGAGGGAGAAAGAAAGAAAGAGGTACTCAGATCTTGACGCCTCTCAGTTTGCGATGCAGTTCCTCAAACTTGAGGATCTTACGTATGAAGAACTCTCCGTAGCGATGGGCAACCTTGGTGTCGGCAATGTGAACCATGTCGTGATCAATGTAGAAGTCAAGCTGGAACATGGTAAAATTTTTATTTTTATTTTATGTACGTACAAAATGTTTTGCAATATTTCAAACCTCTTCTTACATGAACGATTTCTTAAATTAGGAGAACAATTTATTGCTGGTGAAGACACACCCCTTCCCCTAAACCTTGTTTCTCTTGGAATATTGAAATAAAAACTACCAATGTTTAATATCTCCATGCTAGCAAGATTTCGACTGAACTATAATTACGGTACCTCACTTTACTATGGCAAGCACTTAATGGCCTCCTCTATCAATGGTCTCCTCTATGGCAAGCACTTGATGGTCTCCTCTATCGAGTTTATATTTATTTTTCCCCCCCCCCCAATTTTTTTTTACTTCCAACCAAAACAGAATTTGTTTTTTTCATTATTATTAGGCCCTATAATATGTCTAATTGAAACCTTTTCTACATATCGTCAGTCGGATATGCAAAGCTCGGATTAGGAATTTGAGTGTTTCTGAAGTTTGAATCGTCATAATTCAAAAATAAAAAGTCACAAAAAATTGAAATTATTTTTGTTGTGCGGCTTATATATCTGACAATATATTGTATTAATTTTATATTTTTATTTCAAATAGTTCGCTCACAATTCATCAATTAGTAAACTAAAACACCCTGTTTTAGCACTCTGTGCAAAAAAGTGAAACTAAAATTATTATTCCCATGCAACAGTTAGTTTAAGGAAAAAACCATCGCGGTTAGGATCAATGATAAAGAAAAGGATAGAAAAACCAGCAAGGGCCTTACCACAGTAGAAGTTCTATGGAGAGGTCGAGGTCTTGCATGGCACAGTATAATGTTATAAAAGTTTCTTTATAACTTGAGAGCTTTCGTCATATGATAATGTCATTATCATATGACGAAAGCTCTCAAGTTATAAAGAAACTTTTATAACATTATACTGTGCCATGCAAGACCTCGACCTCTCCATAGAACTTCTACTGTGGTAAGGCCCTTGCTGGTTTTTCTATCCTTTTCTTTATCATTGATCATGCAACAGTTAGGAATAAAAATTTCAAATTAACATCATAGAGTCAATAAATGTTGCTTATTCTTAATATACAGTTGAATTTTTTTGCAAGCGACCCCTTTGCCAAAATTTGCAAAAAAACGGATCTCGCGTTCTTTTAATGTTTTGAAGCTCAAAATTATTTTCGGGGTGCAATTTTGAATCTCTTAAATGGTCTTTTGCTAATAATGTAAATATCTTATTTCTATGATATTAAATGAATTTTTAAAAATTTAATGTACTGCTGGTTGCGGTCATCAGGCATTTTATGTACTGCTTTCTGCGTAACTACAGGGGCTATAAGTTAATTAATTCATAAATTTTAGTTAATTTCAAAATAACTTTGCATATTGCAAAGAAATCTTTTAAGAATACAAAATTGCGCCCCTAAAATAATTTTGAGCTTCAAAACATTAAAAGAACGCGAGATTCGTTTTTTGCAAATTTTGGCAAAGGGGTCGCTTGCAAAAATATTTCAACTGTACATTAAGAATAAGCAACATTTCTTGACTGTATGATATTAATTTGAAATTTTTATTGCTTACTGTTGCAAGGGAATAATAATTTTAATTTCACTTTTTGAACAGAGTGCAAAAACAGGGTGTTTTAGTTTACTAATTGATGAATTATGAGGGAACTATTTGAAATAAAAATACGAAATTAATACAATGTATTGTCAGATATATAAGCCGCACGAAAAAAATAATTCCAATTTTTTGTGACTTTTTATTTTTGAATTATGACGATTCAAACTTCAGAAACACTCAAATTCCTAGTCCGAGCTTTGCATATCCGACTGACGATATATTTTATATACTTTTACTATGTACTTGAGATAAAGTAATCTTATAATTATATAAAACTATAGCAACACATTTTAAACACGGCATTTTGTGCTGAAAATCATCATGGGCTACTGCCAAAATAAGAGTTCAGCCTTACTATGGCTGTATATAAAACAAAAATACAGTAATAATAAAACAAAGCTTAGCCTGCTTATGTTACCTCAGATCCTGACTGGAAGTTGCCCTCAAGTCCAGAAGCTCCCTTGCTCCATACGAGGTTCTTCATCTTATGTTTGAAGCACAACAAGTGAATGGTGAGCTCCTCAATCTCCTTGCCAAGGTCAAACTTGTTCAAGGCCAGAGAGTCTTGTCCTGCAGCACCTGCAGCCTCTTGTCTTGCCTGCTGAGCCATGAAGGTTGCTAGCTTGCTCACTGGCAGCGTAGTATACAGCTTCAGGTAGCTGCAACATTCAGTTACGTATTTAGTAACAACACAAAGTTTTGCACCATTGACAAAAGTTATGTTATTTTTTGTTATAAAAATTTTACTAGAAAGATAGCATCACATATTATGTTAGTTTACTGATATAGCCAAGACGTACATCATACCCCTTCCCCTTTTTCACTTCCATTTAAACGAGCATTCCCCCCCCCCCCCCCCCTTGTATTTTTGGTGCAAAGACAACGTTCCCTCGATTTAACATGAAATAAAAAATAAAAATGCTGTACAACCAATTATACTTTTAAACCCATGCCCACACATTGACAACATACGCCCCACATTACAATGGCACCTTCAGTGCACTATCTACAATATACAAAGAAACAGCTACTGATAATTAAACTAACCTGCGGATGGTTGGGAGCATCTTCTGCTGCCTCACTTCATCCATGAAGACATTGGTCTGATGTCTCATAGCCTCCTTGACAGAGTCCTCGTTAGAGTCACTGGATGGAGTGCTAGGACTGAGGAACTTGGGGCAGCCAAATGTGAAGCACTGCTCAAACTCCTGCAAGTCTCCGTACTGCATCTTGTACATCTTCTCGTGGAAGTTCCTCTCTCTCAGCGCTTGCTGGATACTCTCGTCCACACACATTGGGTGCAAGACCAGGCAGATGGCGAGCAGAGTGTACATCTGGTCAGTCTGCTTGTTGATCTAAAATCAAACACATCAGCTGGTTTTAATTTATTGTCTCCATAACAAAAATTGCTATTAAAAAGCATGAATGTTATGCTATTCAACAGCGACACAGAAAAAAGTGACTGATATATGTATGCGTATAAGGAAAAAACCATCGCGGTTAGAATTAATAAGTTTAAAAAAATATTTAGAAAATAGTTGGTAGAGATTAGAGTACGTTGAATTGAAAATTAATAAAACGCGAAAATTCTCTAATTGATATAGTAAATTGGGACTAGGATTCAAATATTCTAGCTTTAGCTAGTTAAAAAATAGACGTTAAAGGGATGTAGAGGTAAAGTGTCAAAATAAAATACGATGTGCCTAGCATCTCACGTTCTCACACTACATCAAAGACACAACATTATAAAACAGCATCAGACTTACTCTTTGCCTTAGACCGGTTTCGTCCTTTACCTAGGACTCATCAGTAAGGCTCGGCAGAGAGCTCTGTACAGCTAGAGATGGCTCACACCACATCTGCTAACTGACTGAGCTGAGGAAGCAAGTGGCAGCCGCGTTTTTATACGCGATGCCCCCGCAGCTGCTCGCGCTGATTGGTTGAACAATCGCGCGCGCAAACCCGGCTTGCTATTTAAAACCTCTCATCCTCACACTGTAATATAAAATCGTGTCTAAGAGGGGTGTAAGACAGGCAGCCAGCAAGCAATATGTGTCCTCCCTCACTTCCCAGAGTTCCCCAACTCTAGAAAGTTCGCGAGAGCACTACGCCCGCCGACTGCACAGTATCGTGATTCACGCTAGTTACATCGTTTTATATGTTGACACTGGGGTAGGAAAAGCAAAAAGATGATAGAGTAGGAGAGATAGAATAAATATTATGCGCTTTGGCATATAGTTTAATTAATTTAGTACGTGCTCTTATTGACATTGGCAAGTAAATGACCTTTTTACTCTGAGCTATAGTTACATTGTGTAATAAGGTTGATTGCATGGAAATTAAATGGTGTTTAAATTGAGATTTTGATATTGCTTTAAAAACATAAAAATTAAATAACTAAATGCAGTATGATAATTAAAAGATAGATAGAAACACACAAAAAAGAGAGGTAAAAGATTTTTGGGGAATGGGAGATAATGAGCTTTGTTAGTTCAGGGACCCCGCAAAAGAGAGAGAAAAATATTAAAGCCCAGGCCGAAATATGACACATAGTGCATCGTATGCACGGTGGTATGAACTAGAAGCTCGTAAGCAAATAAAGATTAGTTAATTAATTAGAGGGTTTTTTGGCTTACAAAAGTAAATTAATTAGCAAAAACGTCACACCATTTATAACTAAATGCAGTATAGTAATAAAAAAATGGTGCCACATTATAGTTTGTTATGTTGTTTTATAAAACAGGGCATTTACATGGCTATTTAAAGTTTTGCCATACCAGGACATTATTTTCATGACACCTATTGGATACTATGTTTTATCACGTGAAATTAAATAGTCTAAGCCTTGTTTGAATGACGCCTAAATATTATAATTGTATATAACCAGAATTCTTAATTCTTACATCGTACCGACAATAGAATCACATACAGTAACCAATATTAACACGACCCTGTCATGTGAATTTTATTTAAAAATTGTCATGGCTTGACGTACCTGATCGTTCTGATAGGACCTTGTCTGGAAGAGCTGCTTGGTACGCTGAATGTACAGCAAGATGGAGCTGAAGGTCTGAATGGCGTCAGCGTAACGTCGCATCATCATGTAAGCAAAGCCCACGTAGTAAGAGGTGGTGATCTGGCACGCTGGCACGTGGGAGTACTGAAACACAAGGATTAATTATCAGTATTAATGTTGTTGATAATAGCATTGGTTAAAGTGATGGTAATGTTATTTATGTGTAAATAAGTTTAAAAACTTCAAACAAAAAAATTGCCTGCCCATGTACGTACTGTACTTCTGAATTTAACTATTTGATTTTAAAATTGCACATGAAGAGCCTTTTGATATTTTCAGGATTTCTTAATTCAACAATGTCTGTGAAGTGTCTTCTGACTCCCCACGTAAATCTGTTTCAACTTGCACGCACATTGACAATTTAACTAAAACTAACTGCTTCACAAGGCTTGCGGATTTGTTGTTCCTGAGCACACCACATCGATGCTGTTGCGGGTAAACCAAACTTCTACTTTTAGCGTGTTTCCTTACTTTCACACATGTACATTTATCGCGACAGCAGGTAAAAACATTTCTACATACGAAAACAGTTGTAGAAATGTTTTTACCTGCTGACGCGATAAATGTAGATACGGGTTTTTATGGCTATCACCATAAATGTAGATATGTGAAAGTAAGGAAACATGCTTAAAGTAGAAGTGTGGTTTAGCCGCAACAGTATCGACATATTGTACATGTATAAAATAAGAATAAGAAGTAATAACAATAAATTGGTTTGTATATAATGTACAAAATATCAAAGGAGAGAATAGGAAAACCTACAAACCCCTTACCACATAGCTACAGACTACATTGTGGCAATGCGCTTGTTGGTTTCACTATTCTTTGCACTGACAATACATATCACGTACATGAAGTTATTTCTGATCTTTAATTGAATAAAAAGAAATAGCAAATCATTACAAATCACTCATAGTTAAAAAGTTTTCCCCATAGCAACTCGTGTTCCTATTGTTTAACTGGCATCTAAAATAGAAGTTGAGAGCATGAAGAAATGTCAGTGCCATTAACACAAGATTACTAGCACACAAAAGTTTTATTGAATGCCATACATAATGTTAGATTGTACCTTCTTATGGATCTCCATGTTCTCCAGAACCTTGATTGCCTGGTAGTAATCACCAAGCAGAGAGTGCAGACGTAGAAGTCCAACCAAGCTGAAGTAGCCCAACATCTTGTAGAGAGAGTGACGTCCAAACTCTCCAGCGACAGAGTCAGGGTCTCCTCCACTGGCGTACACCTGCACATATAGCAGAGCCACATTACAAGTAGCAGCTCTAACGTATAGCTTGACTGTGTGGCTAACTAATATATATATACATGGATAGCTGACTGTGTATAGCGATTTTGTTGCGAAAAAAAAGGCCTATCTCATTTTTTGTCAGTGGAAGCAAAAGGCCTATCTCGAGCGCCATCTCCATAACGTTCGGGAACGAGATAGGCCTTTTGCTTCCAGTGACAAAATACGAGATAGGCCTTTTGCTTCCACTGACAAAAATAGAGATAGGCCTTTTTTTCGCAACAAGATCGATAGTTTTCCTATGCTGCGCTGAAGCAAATTACAAATGTTTCCTGCCTCACGAGGCAAAGCAAAAGGCAAATTACTAGGAGTAGAAAATTTTATATTATGCCAAATCTCCAGAAAGTTATGCCCGGCTTTTTAAAAACATCCCTTTTTATAAAGTGGAAATCTTGGCCTGGAGCACTCAAGAAATGTAGCACTGATTATCTTTCTATCCCCTCTCTCAGTGAAGAGTTGTGACAAAAGTTGCTAGATTTGATTACCCACAAATAGCAATAAAAATTTAATTAGTTTTTCCCCCCTCTGAAATTTTGTTATCGTTTTTGAAATGTGGTAAGAAATTTGTTCATTAATATTTATACAGTAATTAAATTCTCAACTTCTTATTTGAAATTTAGAAACATTGCACTTTTGCCTCGTACATAGAAAATTTGCTTTTTGTTTTTTGTTTTTTGAGTGCCTAGTATCACACTAGGCTGGTGGGGTAACTACACTAGCTTCAATTGAAAATACTCTTGTTACACATACTTTTTTTCCCCACCCTCTTGAGAGTATATTTCCAAACCTAACTTTATATTTTAAACTTAAAACTAAACTAAAATTACATTTGTTTGCACACTATTCTGTATTATATAGAAGCAACCAATAGCAGTAAACTACCAGTGGCACAACTATCGATGGCTCCGCGGAAAACTGAACTATCTATAGTTTCCGCACACCTCAAATTTGGAACATCTGCGCTCTTCGCCTCTCCCGAATTTGAAGCATCTCTTACCAGCGCTCCATTACAGATGCTTCAATTTTAGGAGTGGCGGAGAGCGGAGATGTTCCAAATTTGAAGTGCGAGGAGACTATAGATAGTTTGGTTTTCCGCGGAGCCATCAATTTATAACTAGCTAACAAAACATGTGCAAGGAGGCAGCAATCGTACTAGATCACAAACTTAAAACACAATGAATACTACTTATAGGAAGCATTACGTGTTTGCTTTGTGTCTACCTTTGAATCCACACCCATTTTCTATAGTAATGTTTATCAAACCAGCACCTTGTAAAAAAACAGAGTTATTTTATAGCATTACTGTACCACTATTATTTTTTAAAGTTTTTTTTTTATTTTATTATTATTCTAACAATAAGTACAGTACTAATTTAAAGTAAAACTAAGCATTAAAGTGGATTCACATGGTGTCCCTCCGCTGGCTCATCAAGTTTTGATGCTGCCTATTAAACATTAAAAAAAAAAAAAAAAAAAAAAAAGCTATGCAGGAAAATGGAGCACTAATTATGCAATTAAGTATTACAAATGAATTATAAAAAGCCATGTGAATGCACTTATATATAATACTACCTGCAATACCTACAAAAAAGGTTAGTAAATAAAAATAATTAAATGTAAATATTAGTAAAAGAAATATAATTTTCGATAATATTTTCCATACTTTCCGTACCTCTAGCTGTTTCTTGATGCTAGACTTGTCGACAAGAGAATGTAGAACGTTGAGAACACAAAAGACGTTCCACATCTTGTTCTGATTGAGCATCTCAACTTCTTCAGTCGACTTCTTGCCACCACGTGCGCGATATTGAGCGAACGTTTGGAATTGATAGACAAACTCATCTACAAGTTCCCAGAGCCATAAGTCAGGCAGTTCTAGGGGAACAGGTTGTTCTGCATCTGTAAGCAACATGCGTTATTTAAATACTGTTTTTATAAATCATGCTTTTGCTGCTTTTATTTTAAGATTAATTAATGTGTGTTGGGTACTGGTAGCACTATGGGTATGGTTTTAAAATACTGAAGGATACAAAATTAGTCAGAGCATGTTTGCTTATACATACTACAAATAGGTAAATATAAAAGATTGAGCCTTCTCGATCTATTTACCGCTTTATTTATTTTCAGACCTCTTTTACTGCTATTAAATTCATTATTATTATTTAATGTGGTAACAGCAGTATTCAACAATTGTCAACGTGTAGGGGTTATTGGAGGTATGTGCTTGCCAAGCCAATCACAAAAAGTGCAAAGAAGAAGGAAGGTGCCCCACTAATCTTCTATCCTTTGGCATTACAGAACCATATTATTATTATTGTTGTTGTTGTTGAGAAAACTGCTGCATCAAGGCAGGAAGTTTTTAATTCAGTCAACTGGAGTGAAATTGACAATGTGGGTCAAAATTGAAATCCAATCACAGATCTGCTTTCAAAGTACGGTTCTCATTGTTAGTGTCTAGGTCTAGTGAGATAGGGAAAAGTGAAAGCTTGCACATGATTGGAGGTTCAATTTCACCCCCGTTGATTGTAGATGTATATTATGTGTATTACTTATTATTTTTCTTTCTTTTAATTTCAGTTTGAGAAGACCATTGTTTGTTGTAACATGTATAATGTTGCTATGAACTGCCTGGGCCAATTTCTAGACACATAGTTAGCATACACACTAAATGACAAGAAGATGAACACCTACAGTCAACATAACAGCAGTTTTTATTTCCAGTGTTAGTGAGCAGAATTCTTTCAAAATTGTGGATGTATATTTTTGACTGCCAATGAGTACAGGTGTTAAATTATTAGATGATACTTACTGAGGATGTAGTTGAAGAGGTCGCAGTAGTTGTAGAAACTCTGAACTCTTTGCTCAAAGCTAGGACCACCTGGGATACGAGCGTAGATATGGCGGAAGTACAATTCCTTGTACAAGATCAGAAATACCTGAAAATATAAGTAATAAAATGTGACATTAGCAATAATAAATATTAGGAAAAAATCGTCTGTGCGATAGTTGATAATATATTGATGGCTCCGCGGAAAACTGAACTATCTATAGACTCCGCGTGCCTTATATTTGGAACATCTACGCTCTCCACCTCTCCCAAAATTGAAGCATCTGTAATGGAGCGCAGGTAAGAGATGCTTCAAAGTCGGGAGAGACGGAGAGCGCAGATGTTCCAAATTTGAGGTGCGCGGAGCCTATAGATAGTTCAGTTTTCTGCGGAGCCATCGATATAAAAGATTTAATAGAAACACATAGATAGATTAGGAAAAATATTTTCTCTATCTCGCGTCACTGTATAAGTGTATAAGCTCACATTAGCAATAAGTTTTTTTTTTTTTTTTTTTTAAATAAGATAAGAACTTGGCTTTAATTTGAAGACCAATAACTGAAGACAACTGTAGCCTCTTCAGTCCCCAACTTTTTAAAAATTATTTCATTGTCGTATATTTTAACCACGTTTTTGTGTAGCTCTCACAACGACAAAAATACGTCTCTTTTGTAAAAACGGTTTTCTTACTTTTGGAAACCCCTTTCAGTCCTAGAAGGGGGCCCTTCTAGGACTCTACCCCTACCCACTCTAGAATGCTCAAAATAGCTTAACAAAACGCGGAAATTCAAGGGCGTTTTCTAGTCCAATTTTTGTATTTTAACTCAATCTATTCTATTTTTTATTAAATTATCTGATATCCACTATATTGTATACTGTACTGAGTCTAAAGACAATTTAAGGAAAAAACCATCGCGGTTAGGATCAATGATAAAGAAAAGGATAGAAAAACCAGCAAGGGCCTTACCACAGTAGAAGTTCTATGGAGAGGTCGAGGTCTTGCATGGCACAGTATAATGTTATAAAAGTTTCTTTATAACTTGAGAGCTTTCGTCATATGATAATGACATTATCAATCAAAAGAGAAAATTACTTGAGCACATCACTGAGCAGTGTCTTGTCTTGTACTTGCTCAAGTAATTTTCTCTTTTGATTGATAATGTCATTATCATATGACGAAAGCTCTCAAGTTATAAAGAAACTTTTATAACATTATACTGTGCCATGCAAGACCTCGACCTCTCCATAGAACTTCTACTGTGGTAAGGCCCTTGCTGGTTTTTCTATCCTTTTCTTTATCATTGATCCTGAGTCTAACGAGGGTAGTATTTATTACAGAGGGTATAACTAATTTTGGTACATAAACAATAGACAACTCCAGAAGTTTCATAGGTGGCACCTTCAATGCATGTCTCTTCCTTTATTACAATACTAAATTTAGTCCCTACCCCTCGTAATTACTTCTACATGTCAAGGGCTACGCGGCATTTTGGTACTTGTGCAATCTCCACGGGTGCAATTTTGGCACATGTGCAATCTATGCCACGCCTACTAATGGCACACCTGTACAGGCTAAGCGTATAAAGATGTTTCAAAAAAGGTGAGTGAGGAGAATGCACATGTGCCAAAAATGCACCCGCGGAGATTGCACTAGTACCGAAATGCCGCGTAGCCCTCGATGTACAGTAATACAACAAATAGCTGGGCCATATCCTCATCTAACTCTTTGATTAATCAATAATCATGTTTATGCTGATGGCACACCTTAAGGTGTAAGTTATGTTGGTACCCGTGTTTTGAAAGTACGTATAGATAATATATCATTGCGTTACATACAAAAATTATCAGGAATATTGATTTTTTAGCATACTTCTACATGTGGATAAAAAGGCTAGATTTTTTAAAGTTTCCTTATATATGACAGAGTCAGATGCAAAAGCAAACATGTGACATTTGATGCATGGTTCATTTCTCACCTTCTTAGTAAGAGAAAATGATGCTTACAGCATATTATGTCAAATGACTACTTTTGCATCTGAAGTTTTCATATAAACCGTTTGGAGAAATGAACACTGCAGTCAGATTTATTCAGGGCCAGTGTATGTACATACTTGAAAAATAGGATTTTCTCTTCAGCTGGTGTTAAGTATAAATATACTCACCGGATCATTATCTACTAGAGGAGCAATATCAGCCTCTTCAGGCCATGGTCTCTTGTCAAAGTACTGCTCCGTAAGCTTTGGGAACGAGGTCTCATAATAATTTTGAATCTCAAAGATCATACCCTCGGAGATCGCATTACGGAAGTACGTAATGAACTTCTTTACTGTATCTGGTATCTTATAATATTGACGATCATATTCAAGGTCTAAATGAGGATCTCCTGTGTGTTGTTCATAGTCAGCAGGACCGCTGAATCCGTACGATGAATCGTAAATCTGAAAAACAAGAATTAAATACATTCATATGAATATGCATACCGGTATGTAATGCATTGTATAAAGTCATATTTAACATTAAATTTTAGCATCTTTAAGTTAAATAAGGAACAAAATCTGTACGTTGTAAACTAGTAAATATACTTATTAATATTTAAATGCATTAAACTCGACAAAAATTACAGAATTGCATAAACACAAATGTAATGTTTACTTTTCCAGGGAAATGTGGCACGGCAACAGAGGCCCCTGAAAAGGTTTATTTATCCACAGAAGGATTAAGTATTGGAAATTTAACTTACCGGATCAACATATTCATCATTACCGTACATATTAACACTATTTTTAAATTTATATACACAATATTAGATTAGTAATAAGTAAAAATATGCTGTACACAACAGTAATGCCGGCACACACGAGAGTGTAAACCGGAAGTGACTGTCATGTGTTTCCGGCATTTCTTAGCGCGGAATTTAAAACTACAGAAAGTTTATTATTCTCCGGTTTTCTCTTTATTTGTAAATTTATTTATTTATTTTGAAATAATAATATTAATTTTTTGATCAAAAGTTTATTTATAAGTTATATAAAATTCTAAATATTTATTATGCAACTTTTTTAATGAAACTTTCCGGAAAATTTCGAAATCAGCTGTCTGCCAAAACAAATAAATTTTATTTTCTATTTTGAGTGTGATCTAATGTATTTGACCTGTGATTTATAATTAATTTACGCAAGAAATCATGAAGTTACTAGTACATTGTACTTTTAGAAAAATATCTCATAATTTAACTAATAGAAGTTTACGAAATTTTAATTTAAATGCAAGTAGATGTGTATCCAATGATGTGGTGTCGAAAAATGACAGGTAATTTTTTTTTTCACACAAAAAATGTAATTTAATTTTCTGTCATTACATATGTGTATATTTTATTTTTAGGATTCAGCCAATACAAATGGCATATTCTTCTTATGAATCTACAAAACCAAAAGCAAGTCCAGAACCTAGTCCAGTTTTAATTATGCATGGACTTTTAGGTTCAAAGTCAAATTGGAGGTCGTTGTCGAAAATGTTGCACTCAAAAACTCAAAGAAAGGTATATATGTATATTTATGCCTTCATTTTTAAAATTGAAGTTCATATTTGAATGTATGTTCCATATATTTATTTTCATTTAATCTTCTTAAGTTGTTTCTTTCCACATTTGAGTTATTTGGAGGAGATCTGGAGTTTGGAAGCCTCCGGATATAGAGGTGCTATATACATAATTATATGTACTATATGACTGATTATGTACGTACGTATGTGTATTGCGTATTTGTACATAATGTGTTAGTGTGTCACGGATGGCTTTTAGTGTTTCGTAATCTTCAAGCTACTTTAGCAATTTCACCTATTGAACTATAAGTTATATTCAAAATCACCAATGACGCATTATAATAGATAAATAAAAACAGTGTCTTTTAATTTTATTTCAATTAAAAAAAAAAATGAAAATTTATTGAAGTATAGTATTTAATTTGTTTAAAAGAGGTTTCTTTAGAAATACACCTACACAGAAGATAATTGCAGCACATTGACAAATAAAAAAGCAACTGTTTTAAGGCTAACTTAAACAATTTCGCTCACATCCGCTTCCGTTTTGAAATACTGTGCATATTGTGTAGAATGTTGAAACACAAGCAGATGTGATCGAAATTGCTTAAAGTCAGCCTCAAAAAACCGCTGCTTCTTTATTAGTCAATTATTATATTGTATCATTGATTAATCTGATATTATATAATGTTTGCAGATTGTAGCTGTTGACGCACGTAACCATGGTGACAGTCCCCACACAGACGAGCTGAGTTACATTCACCTGGCAGAAGACGTACGAGCGTTCATGTCAGGACTAAAGATGAATCATGCATCTCTTGTTGGGCACAGTATGGGAGGCAGAGCTATGATGCTTACTGCTCTCACTTATGTAAGCTATGGACTTTTTTTTTTTTTTTTTTTTTTTTTAACAGTGGTATAGGCTTACCCTCTTGTTTATTAGTAGGTTATATTATTATCATAAATTGAGAGCGCCATAAGGTTTGTTATTTAAATAGAAGTTTTACACTCTTGTTAGGGGTTTATTGCATCAGCCCCTGGTAGATCTATCAGTTTGAAACAAACTTCTATAAGAGCACTTTTATGGATGCGTCGTCATAAGTTTCATACCCATGCGATCAGATGATGCAAAAAACTTGGGAGAACTTAAAAAAAAAAAAAAAAAAAAAAAAAAGACCTGATCGAGAGGGTTAGCAAATACTGTATTTAAAAAAATATTTAGAAGTCTACTATTATATATGCCTTATACTAGGGGTGGATAACTCATAATCATTTCCCCCCACCCCCATTTTTTTATAGACCAAAAACTCCTAATATATATTTTTTTATTAAAGTTTCAAAATCTTTACCACTATAGTGGCTAAAAATCTTCTAAAATGAGTACTTACAGATAACAAAAATAGTATAATTAAAAAGACAATCAGACTGTTTTTAGTGATTGTTTGTTTCTTTGTTTTCCAGCCTCAGCTAGTACGCAGTCTCATAGTGGTTGATATATCTCCAGTAGGGACAAGTCGTAGCATACATCTGATTGCCACATTCCTAGAAGCAATGAAGAGTGTAAATATTCCACCTGGTGTACCTCTGTTAACTGCTAAGAAATTTGCAGATAATCAGCTCAGCAAAGTGGTACATGTAAGTTGAAACTTTACTCTATACTTAGTTAGAATTTTAAAGTTTAGTTTGCTATGGGGATGAAATGACAACAAAATCTTCATTTTCTGAGTAGCATATCAATGTTGTAGTAAGAAAAGTATGTGTATAATAATAATAATAGTTCTTTATTGGGCTTAAGATTGTGAATAGTACATACAAAAAAAAAAATACAAAAACAACAAGTAAGTAACCCAACGGGTGATGAGAAAAAGGCAAAATGCCTATACACTATAGTGATCTCACACCTTTATCAGAAAAACTGCTTCGTCAATAAATAACATATATATAAAAACAAACATATTAACAATTAGACAAGAGGTTATAGATTACAATGGAATAGGGGCTCTAGCCATGACTGGCAACTCTGAAAAAAACAACTCTGGGAAAAATGAGCTTGTATAAGCAGAGTCGCCCTTTGGACAATCCAAAGTAATAGAACTACCGCGTAAGCCAGAGCGCCTCTCTTTAATAAACAATTTATTTACATCGAAGACATTAAGGTCATACTTATTGGAAAAACACGATGATAAGAATTTGATATCAATGCTTTTCCAAAGATCAGTGATACTTTGCAATTTACATTTTGATAGTCTAATAATACTGTTATCACACTTAGAAAACTTTGAATAACCTAGAATAAAACGAGTAGCACGACCTTGTGTATCTCATCTTGTTTTCTTCATCACGACAAGCAAAATGTGTATCTCATCTTGTTGTAATGTCAAGCAAACTGTGTAACTCGGAGTGTCATCTACATTACTTTTCCACAAATTACTTATTTTGGTTCCTGTGGCATAAAACGAGATAAACATTTTGCTTGCCGTCACAAAAAACAAGAATACACATTTGGCTTCACATGATAAAAAGAAAACAGGTTTGGATTGGCCATAAGAGCAAGTCTGCAATAGCGGACGTGCCCCCCCCCCCCCTGTTTGGAGGCCCCTAGGGGCCAAAAAAAGGGATGTAACCAGGGTGTTACTCCCCTTTTTGTGGCCCCTATAGAGGGTGTTACACCCCTTTCACTGACAAGGCCCCTTGAGTGCCAGTCGGACCCTGAAAAAAGATATACATACACATATTTTCCACTACAACATCAATATTGCAAAATTGTAAGAAATCTTACCCTCTGAACCCATACTACACAAAATTAAACTGGGCAAAATAAAATGGTTTAAAATTAAAATTCATGATTGCACACTGGGGACAAAATAGAGAGTTTGTTGTTACTAATTAAGTTTACCAGTTCTTATGGCACAGCAGCCATAATAGAGCTTCAACAAGGGCTTGGATTTCATTCTAGAACCTTACTTTGTTCCCAGGATGTTGGTATCCGACAATTCCTGCTAACAAACTTGGTCGAGGCAGAGGAAGGAGGGTGTAAGTGGCGAGTCAATTTGGATACCATACAGAAATGTTTTGCTCGTCATGTTGCTGATTTTCCCCCAGTCAACTCAGTTTACTCAGGACCCACCTTGTTTATTGCTGGAGCTCAGTCTGATTATATTAAGTAAGTTATGAAACAATTGAGTTTTATTTTTAATATATTTCTGGATGTAAAGAGACTAAGAAATTAATAATGAGATAATAATTATAAATAAAGATTAGATAGGATTCAGTTGAAAATTGGAGAAACGTATTATGATGACGTACAGCTCAATCGCTTTTCCCCAATTTTTCCAATTGATTCATGTGTCTCCTATCTAATATTTATTTATGTATCAACCATATCTTAAAGTCATAAAAAAAAAAAAAAAAAAAACTAGAATAAATTTGTATTTTACATTTTTTTTTATTTTGCACGTGCAATAATGCAACAAAAATGTAAACTGTTTAGCACAATTTGCATTTAATTTAAAAATCATATTATGTTATGTACACTTATTTTACCCCCCCCCCTCTCTCTCCCTACATATTCTAATGCATCAAATGAATTAATAAATTTTAATTTGCAATTCAGGTCTGAAGAACACGAAAAAATTCGTAAATTTTTCCCTGCTGCAGAATTCACAACAATCCAAGGTGCTGGCCACTGGGTGCATTCTGACCAACCAGGGGAGTTTATTCAAATTATTAGCAGCTTTCTCAATAGACCTGCATGTCAATAACAGCTGTCGTAAGATTAACACTAAAAGTTATCTGCCATTAACTTATAAGATCACACATTAACTTTAATTGAGTCACTTTGCTCAATATTTACAAAGTGAAACCAAAACTGATTGTTCTAAATAAGCCTTTTAAATTTTGTCCACATCAAAATTTTATAGTAAAATAAATTTCAATTGACATTCTATACAAATCTTTAAAAAAGCTGCAGTTTTTGATGGCAAAATTTAATATCTTGATAATATTAGAAAAACAATAATAATAATAAATAAAAAACAAAAAAACTGAAACTTAATAAGATTTTGTAAGATATGTTCACATTGATATACAAAAATGAGAAACAAACCATCACAGTTGATGTATAATATATATTATAATAATAAATATATATTTTAAATAAATAAAAATTAAATAATAATCTGATACTATAGTCGACTATAGTGAGTAGTGAGTATAAGAGATATTAGAGCACTTTAAATTGAAAATTAATTATTTTATTTATTAAACACAATGTGTGTACAACATAATCTAAACCTTCAGTAAGTACCCAATTAACTAATTAATTGAAAATTAATAAAATTGAAGATTATATAATTTATTACCTAATTACTTAATTAGGTTAACCAACTAATTAACCTTAACCAACTAGTCAACCAACTAGTTAACTAATTAACTAGTTAACCAGGTTAATTAATTAATTAGCCTATTTATTGCGCAAACCAGGCCTAATTTTGACGTAAAACGTGAAAATGTAGAAAAAAAAAAAAAAAAAAAAAAAAAAAAATCATCAGTATATGTTTGTGTACGGCAGCCTTTAAGTAGAATTTTTATGTTTTATTTATACTCATTTCAATGTGCTCTAATCTCTCTGCCTCCTACTTGATATTATTATTTTATTTTTAAAATTTTATCATGATATTATATGTAGGCCCTATAATAATAATAGCTTAATATTACTGTAATTGTGGAGATTTTTACTAACGTAAGACTGCTAACCTTTTTTTTTTTTTTTTTTTAGCTAATTCTGATAATATATTTAAAGAGTGTGGTTCAAGTAATGTTTTTGAAATTTGTTACCACTTAAAGTATTTTTAATTTTAAAAAAATATATAGCTAGGCCTATATGAATTGGTGGTACTTGGAGTTTTGTCAAAAATTCATTAAAAATACTTCTTAAGTCTAAAAATTCTAAAATTTGCTGTAATGGGCACAAATTTTAATGCTCTTTTCAAATATATTGTCAGAACTATACCCAACAAATTATTGTAATTTTCCGTACTGTGAAAACTTTTGACAATTTGTATTAGAAATGTTAAATACATTGTCTAGTGATCAAATTATTTACTCTATGCAGTTCAAATAATAATAAAAGATGCAGGAATGAAAAATTTCTAATGTATGCCATCAAGTAACAATTTTAAAACCAAATTTTGCAATGTGAATTTATTTGTTAATATTTTAGCCCCATTAAATGATGGCTATATATTAGGTGATGATAGATATAGTTAATTAAATTATTTATCTATTAGATTTAGTCCTTAAAGTAAGTAGCTAGCAATATTTTAAGTCTTTACTGGTTGGTTTCTTCAGCAAAGTTTTTTTTGACGACAAATATGAAAAATGTAATTTGGGAGTTATCAATTTAAATTTCTTACAATAGAGGAAATCAGCGAGTAACAAAAGGTCTTACCGAAGCAGCCAAATCATTGTTTATATGTTGAAATACATGTCAATCAATAGAAAAAGCTCACTGGCCATGAATGTAATCCTTCAAAAGTTCCTTACTTTGGTATAATATGTTCTCCAAGTATTTGTTTGGCAAAAATCTACCTGCATGACGTAAACTTTTAGGGTTTACAGGCTCGGACTGGCCATAAGAGTAGATCCATGATAGTGACTTGGCTCCCCTTGTTCGGAGGTCCTTAATGCCCTAAAAGGGGACGTAACCAGAGTATTACGCCCCCTTTTTTTTGCCTCCCTAGAGGGTGTTACTCCCCTTTCACGGACCTGGACCCTTGAGTGCCAGTCCGACCCTGAGTGTTTATATACATGGTAAATAAGAAAGTTGGAAGGTCTAAAAAAAAGCTCAAAAATGTTTTTTATGGCAAATTTTATGGTCAAGTTCATCTTAAGTTGATTTTTTTCTAATTTAGGTTATTCCAAAATATAAACTTTAGAGTAAATTCTTGATTTTAATCACAAGGGAGACAGAAAGAGACTATATATTTCACAAAATAAAATAATAAAATTGTGATATTTACTGTTGAAATACCTCTGATCTGACACAGTATTCCACAAAATCAAAAGTTTACTCTTATGTCAATTGTAACCACTGTTGTTGATTTCCTCTATGATTTCTTTTTTATTAGAAGACTTGCACAAATGGATTTATAGTGAGAAACTAAACAAACTTAATGCTAAACACTAACAAAGTGCTAGCAGATGACTTTGTGTTCCTCTGTTGATTTAACTACTATATTTTCTTAATGTGTAAATGATGCAGCTATTACTTGAGTTATGTAAAATTTTGCTTTGATGTTAAAATATTTAGTGTAACTTACTGAGCTTCAAAGCTTATGCATTTCTGAATTTGTAGCAGTTTGATTATAAATTGATTGATTTTTCTCAAATCAGGATAACAATAGCTTTAGGCTAAGTAACCCCTGTTGCACAAATGGTTCCATTTTGGTCTGGATTGTTTCATAATGGTTTGGAAAGGTTCCAGAACCATTTTGGAACCATAACAAAAATTGTAAAAATGATTATTTTTTCATGTCAGACAAATTTAAGCATAGTTCCATTTTGGTACAAATTTTAAACACTTTTAAACGTTCCAAGACATTTTGTAATGGTTGCCTGATTGTTACTGTGCATCAGGGGAAACTTCAGTAAATATTTTCAGCATCTAGAAAAATTCAAGCTCTATAGTTATTTTTATAGTTGTAGCTGCTTCGATCATTTCCCATAATAATAATAATAAAGTATGTTAAATGAAAACAGTAAGACCAAGTCATCTGCTAGCACTTTGTTATTAATTATTATGAGTTTCGTTTCTCTCAGCCATCACATTGCAATTTTGAAGTTTTTTTTTTATATTTTGCTAACGGTAAGCCTACTTTTGCAAGTCTTCAAAAATGCTCAAATTATAATTTAATTTGAATATTTAATCCATATATAGATCCTTTCCTAATTACATTTAAATTGCATTATATAGGGAAAATAACTTTTAATCTTAACTAGCTTGTGCATTTTTGTTGTTCTTTTTTCATATTGAATAGTTTATAGAAACTATATATTATTACTTATTTTTAATAGATTAACAAATAAATCTTTTATGTACATATTGTTGTAAATTTTATTATTAATATAATTGTATATTTAAATATTATACACATGTGATTGTTATTTTATTATAATTGATTAGTTTGTATTTTTATCTGGAATTAATTGTTCCATCAATGATTTAATAAAGGAATTTCCATTGATTAGTTTGGTTGTAGCCACCACAAATTCAACTGGACCTGTAACAAAAATGTAGAATTTTAAGCAATTTCTCTTAATAAAATTGTGATTTAATTGTATATCTGTTTTTTATTTAATGCATTGGTATGTACACCTCTGAACAAAAGTTTCCCAACGATTTGTAAAGGCAACTCGCACCCACACTATGCTATCTTTATGAGAAAACACAATCGGACAGCCACGTTCGGACACTTTTGTCCAGAGGTGTACTGAAAAATCAAAGCTCAGCTTTTAAATGAGAGAGAGAGCATGGAATAATTATGTGAAAGATATACTGAAAAATATAAATTATAAAGGCTTTGTACCTAATAGACAGGATTGCATTAAAAAAAAATATTATTCAAAGATTTAAACTTATATGATAAAGCAGTATTCAAGTGACTTTGGATGCTTTTTAAACAATTTCTCAAATATCTGAAGAAAACATACAAACAAAAAGTACACAATTATCCACCCTCAAACATTAAATATCAGTACAACATAGCAAAAAAAAAAAAAAAAAAAAAAAAAAAAAAAGTAATACCAGTATTTTATTTAATATAGATATTATTATTTAATTACTGAACTACTGAGATTTAATTCATTTACTTGAAGAACTAATTTCATCAAAATTGATATGATGATGCAAAATGATGTTTGCTATAGCTGGTTTATAATCTCAGTGACAAAAATGGTATTAATTATTAGGGAAAACTTTTCATACGCAATAACTTTCTTACTTTCTTCCTGTTGAGATAGAAATCTTAGCGCTGAGATCTCTGCAAAGGTACATCCTCCCAGGAAGAAAACCAGGACAACACGAGGTGCTTCAGGTTGTGGAGAGCCTATAGCATCTACAACACAAATTAACATTGTAAGTCATGCATGAATAAACCCCTAGGGAAATAGACATTCAAACACACATAATAAAGTAACACAATAAAAACGTTTCTGTGTGTCATTTTGCAAGAAATAAAATAAACCCTTCATTTTAAAGTGGATTCTGAATTTCCAAATTTTGGAAGTAAGTTTCTGCATTTTTGTTTTTCTAACCAGTACAATTGTTTTGACACTTGATTTGACAGTGGAGCAGGTACTAATTTTTCATTGGTGGGGAAAAAAAAAAAAAAGTTAATGTTTAAGTCTACAAAAACTTGTGGAAATCTATATTTTTGCGTGTGTGTGTGTGTTTCCATCGTCTTTTTATCAATCAATTATTGTAAAAAACAAACAAGGCACTTGTCAATCTTAATATGATATGTGATTAAAAAATTTCCCTGAACAAAAAACTTGCCTAATATCCTAGCATACCCAAATATCAACATTATTTTGGCCGGAGTCATTGATTTCTAATTTATTTTCCTTTTACAAAATGTCAGTTGCGGGTTTACTACGTCACAGCTTGCCTGGTCCACGCTCGGGGAAACAGGCAAGCTGTGACGTAATAAACCCGCAACTGACATTTTGTAAAAGGAAAATTAATTAGAAATCAAAGACTCCGGCCAAAATAATGTTAATATTTGGGTATGTTAGGATATTAGGCAAGTTTTTTGTTCAATGTGTTATACGCCTTTAAGGTAAAGTTATTTAATTGTTACCATTAATATGTAGGTATTTAAAAATTGGGGAGATTTTCAACATAAGTTTTAAAAATGTCTGCTTGCAATACACAGATCTTTCTTTCTTTAATTCTTGTTATAAATAATGAGTAATGTATGAAACTGCATGATACCTGCATGTTTAGATGTTATAAATAATAAATAATGTATGAAACTGCATGATACCTGTATGTTTAGATGTTATAAATAATGAGTAATGTATGAAACTGCATGATACCTGTATGTTTAGATGTTATAAATAATGAGTAATGTATGAAACTGCATGATACCTGTATGTTTAGATGTTATAAATAATAAATAATGTATGAAACTGCATGATACCTGCATGTTTAGATGTTATAAATAATGAGTAATGTATGAAACTACATCATACCTGCATGTTTAGATGTTATAAATAATGAGTAATGTATGAAACTGCATGATACCTGCATGTTTAGATGAATGCAATGTATCATCCATGATGGTTGGACCAGGTAGCACAGAGAGAACATCTTGTACTCCACGCCAGCCTTGCCTAGACACCAAGTGCTGTGCTAGTCGTGCAGATAGCGGGGCATACACGCTATGTACGTAGCTCACGTCAGTGGGGTTGGTCTCACTGCTGTCGTGTACTACCAGGCGTAGTGTCTTACGTAGGACAGTGAAAGCTCTCGAACTTTGCTGTAACAGAATAAATTTGTTGTACGGCGTATGTACTACATCAACTTTATAGAACAATACATGTTATCCGTTAACTTGTTCTAAAGAAATAAAAATATATAGCCTATTGTTTTATGTAATATTTTTTGTTGCCCAATTTAAAAATATTGTGCAAGTGCCTATTTTTTAGTCATATTTCAAACAATGGCATGGCAATCTAGATTCACTGTGTGTGTTTTTGACAAAATGTATTTTAATAACTGTCTTTTGACTATTTACCTGCACTCTGAGTAATCCAGCTTTCTCCAAGTTAGCCAAAGAAAGTAAATGTTCAAATCCATAAGTCTGGATGATCTCTCTCTTGTAATATTCCAGTAACTTTTGTTTTAGTCCACTGTTACATACACTTTGCATGCAGATTAGACGTAACACCTATAGAACAACATTACAATTTAGATAAAATGTAGAGTAAAATCAATGAAAACAAGAAAACCATAAGCTACCAATTAACTGCTGAGTTCATTAATATAAGTACAAAAAAACTTGACTTATCACTAAGACATCTAAATAAATCAGCAGTGGATTTTATTAGATGTCCGCACTAATGGGCATCACTAATAATGCCTATTATAGTGTGTTCCAGTGCCCATTAGTGCCATTTCTGTGTTGTTCGTAAACTCTGTTTTCTTGCACCAAAAAATGTGCATTCCATTTGAATAACCAAAGGCGATTGTCATTTTAGGAGCAGAGAACAGGGTTTATAGACAGCATGTATGTCTTTAAGTTCTGTTATCACTAATGTTTTAATTTGAAAATCATAATTTGTCCATAAGTTTGATTGTTAAATGAATCGTTCAGTAAAATAATAACCCATAGGTAATATTTATAAGTAAACAATTTTTCCCCCATCCAACAAAGGTAGGATTTTGAAAGGACCTGTTTGACTGTCAATCTATTAATCTCTACTAGTCTATAGGGTCTATGCATTCATGTTAAAGTCGACGCCATGTTGGATAACTCAATAACATGGGTGGCATAGGGAAAAAAATCATTTTGCCAGTTTTAAAACACTATGCAATATTTTTGAGAGCATTGATGCTGTAAATATGTTGAATTAGTATCTCAAGTATTTGAGAAAAATAACAAATAACAAAAAATTAACCAATTTCCCAAAGAAAATTGGCTTAAATGAAGTTTGTCCTATGCTGAGCAATGTAATGCACTACTCCAGTATGGCCTCCAAGCGCAATAAATATGACGTCATCCGCATACACCCTATAGCTAATTCAATATTGGACCAATAGAAAATAAAATAAATAGAAAATAAATACATATAAGAAATACATTATATGAAGTAATAATGCATACCTTGATGAGAGGAGATTTCTGTGCAATAAGATCTTCAATATAAGGATGTGCTTTGTCAGTGTCAATACCATTCATGAACTCTTGCTCTAGCTGCAGGGACTCTAGGAATGGAGCAGCATCAGTCACCTCTTTGATCAACTCTGCTATCGTTGTGTCTGAAGTCAAAATCATGAGTCTCGTTAAACATATATTGCAATGAAAATAATGAAATACAGTGGGACATCAAAAACATGAAATTTAGTACATTCGTCTTCCTCCCAAACTATTTAGTACTGTACCATCCGTAACATATAAGGCATTTGATTTTATTTTCTTCTGCATAAAGGAGAGCATATATTTACTTTCAGCAATGAATGTTGTGAATGGTAACATTTACATACAATAGCATATTTATATATTCAAAATCCAAAACTTAATTACATTGAATTCTTGTTCATACAATGCAATAACTTCAAAATGTCATACATTTTATTGCATGGAAACTTTATTTAAAACGATTAAAGCTTCATGCAATCAAATTTATTGCACAATACAATTAATAATGTAACAGGACCTATAATTACAAATTTGACAGCTTGCAGTGTATATTATATTTTAATCATGAGCAGATAGTAAAATTTCATATTATTTTAATGAGGCAATAGGTATCACTGAAGAAAATGCTACTTACGAGTGGCTAAGGACTGTTTTGCCAACGCCATGTGAGGCAGCCTTGCTACAAACTGTTTCATTTGCTGCACAGTTTGGTTATGTCTGGATTCAAACTCAGCAGATATCAGACGTGCCTTACGACTCAGAGCTGGACCTACTGCACTGAAGTTCTTGTCCCTGTTAAAGTATTGAACACATTTTTCACAAACAAAGTATTATTTTAATAAATGTATCAACTAAGTTTTGCCAAATTCCAATCAATTTTACTAACCATACTCATTACTTATAAATTTTAATTTAAATAAATAAACTGATAAATAAAGATTGTATAGGCAACACATACATATATTGGAAAAATTGGAGAAAGAGAGCTTCAGTTGATGGAGACTCTTTTGTGAGAGAGAACCATATTCAACCTAAACCAAAACTAAACACAATATACAGTGTTATATTTCAAAGTTATGTATGGAGCTGCTAATAAAGCATGTTCTCATGTTAAATAAATAATAAGATTACTTGTAAATCAAAAGATTTGGTAGGAAAAGTTGGTAATATGAGAAAGTAGTTTAACTGACGGAGATGCCACGGTAGAGAAAATAACTTAGAAATGATTTTGTTCTTGTCAGTATAAGTTCCTCTCATGCCTCAATTTTTTCAAGGCTATCAAATCTTTTACACATAAATGATTTTTCTTGAATATTTATTACTCAGGTAATGTTAGTAGGTAGATAAGAGGGTGAGCATGATCGGTGGTTGGCTTGCAAGTGATTTAGATGGTGTGAGTAAAAATAGCTTGATATTTAAATATGGAGATAGTGTACCTAAGTTCTGCATACAGCTCCTCTGCAGAGTTGAGGACGACAATTTTCTTCTCCACACTCAACATAGAACTGCCGGGCTCATCAGATTGACTGAACTTATCTGCAGGTAGAGTTACCTTTGCTGTATAGACGGAGGAGTTTTAGTTAGAAACAAACATTTTCTTTATTGTGCATAATTAATACCTAATAAAATTAAAAGTAGTTTTTTTTTATTAATTATTATTATTATGGGCAAGGGACGGATGAGTAATATACACAAATTACTGCTTGAAAGAACTTAAAATATTAATGAAAATGCAAAATAACAATAATTAGTAATTACATAATTTAAAAAAATCAAAACAAGTTAGGCAATGTAAAAAATACAAAACAAAAAAGAATAGGCCTAATAATAATAATAAAAAAAAACTAAGGTCTACGTATATCATTTTACTTCAGAGGTTATAAAATGTTTATTGACTAGTAAAGGAACACTGTTTTGAGGCGGACTGTAAGCAATTTCACTCACATTCGCTTCCATTTTCACTTCCCAGTTACTACGCATGGACAGTACTGTACATCAAAACGAAAGTGAATATAAGCGCACTCGCTTATATTCAGCCTCAAAACAGTGTTCCTTTAGTAGTCCATACACCTATCTATATACTTATTAACATTCTGCAATTTACTATTATTGATTCCAAAAACTTCATCGATAAGTCCCTCATATGTAAGCTGTGTGGCTAGAGGACTAAGTAGATCCACTCCTCTGTCTATCAGCAGCAAGTGGTCAATGCCCCCTGAACTGTGAGTGACCTCAGCTTGACCTTGCTCTGCACGTAGTCGCTTCAGCAGGTCTATCACCTGCCTAGCTGCCCTTCCTTGACCTGATACCCTTGCTATAGGTCCAAATAAAGCTTGTAGTGTCATTAGACCCTGTGCTACTTGGTACAGGCAGCTAGGATCATCTTCTAGGTACATTTCCTGAAATATATCAACATTTAAAGGTATATTCACTTTCAAGCAATATTTTCATAGCAAGATATAAATTTGATTGCACAATGAAATCTGGATTTAAAAAAAAAAAAAAAAAAAAAAAAAAACTAACTGATTCTTAATAAATTAATTTAGTAATTTTGCAATTTAGTATTTATTTATTGTTACATACATACATACATACATATCATGACGCTATAAATCCCTTTCGGGGTAAGCCAACAACACAGATGTTTTATCCTGACCCAGTGATAGACCTCCACAACTTCCTATCCTGACATACTTCACTTGCTTCCGCCAGTCTCATACCTTGTTTCATACATTTCCTTATGCATTTCATACTGCGTACATTCTTATTTTTCAAACATCTTCCAACCACCTCAGACCATGATGTTTTAGGCCTGCCTCTATCTCTCCTTCCATCCACTCTACTATGAAATACCTGCTTTGCTATTCTTTCATCACCCATTCTCTCAACATGACCAAACCACAGTTAGTTACCTTAAATGCAGATTCTATTTCCATAGAAAGAACATCACTGTCAAATGGAAACAGATCACAACTGAATTCATAAATATGTCCAGTAAAGTTGCCAAATACTCCTCGGTTCTGAAATATACGTACATACAATATAATCTAATTTCAAAATCTTTAGAAATCAATAACATACCTTTAATCTGGTTTCACATAGCATACTCTTTCTTGGCAAGAAGAAAATATGAAATTCTTTACGTTGTGTTCCAGTTCTTCTCTCCTCGCTGTAATTTTTGAAATATTTAAAATTAATTAATAAGTTAGCATTGATAATCAAAATATTTGATAGAAAAATGCATAGATATGTTAGGAAAAATTGGGGAATGGGAGATAGTAATGATTCCGCAATCAATATAGACCTATATCTACAGCATGTGTTTTTCTATCAAATCTTTTTACCATCATTTATCGAATAGTCAATTTTTCCTAAATATTTATTAATAAACTAGATAGAGAAAAAGGTTAGATTAGCTATCAGATGATATGTGTGTCTATTAGTTTCAAAAAGCACTTCTTACATTTTCAATAAAGGTGAGTTTCTTATCAGTCTCAGGTATGATATCACCTTTGTTGAAAATGTAAGAAGCACAAAGTTTTGAAACTATAGGGTGGTTTCATTCATGTTAAAGTCGACGTCATAAGTGAGTACTGTACTAAATAACATTGGCTGGTATAGGAAAATGGTACATTTTGCCGGGTTAAAAATACTTCGCGATTTTTTTGAGAGCATTGGTGCTGTTAACAGGTTGAATTAGTACCTCAAGTATGCCAGAAAAATAATAATAAGCAAAAAAATATCTTATTTCCAAAGAAAATAGCCAAAAACTATGTTTGCCCTATACTGAGCAATGTTATTCATTACTCAAGATGAGCATCGAAAAGCACTCAGAATGACGTCATGCGCACACACCCTATAGTAGACTCGTGGATTTCTACTAGGTTTTTTCTAAGTGGTTTTTTTCGTATGAGCTTAGCTCACTGACCGCAAGAAATTACAAGCGACCAAATGTACTTGAAATATGTATAACCTATGTGAAAATAAAATAAAAAGATACAAAATAACAACTATTTAAATGCTATTTAATTTGCAAATTTTTATCAGAAAAATGAAGAGATACATGAACATAACACAAGACAGGCTATGAACTTCCATATGTTCAACCAAATGAATAATACAGGTCAGAAATCAATTTTTGTAAATGGTCTAAAACTGTATAACAAAATGGCTAAGAATATGGAAGAACTTCCTATTAATTCATTTAAAAGAGAAATGTTGAAAAAGTTAAGAAAAAGTCAAGTTTAAGTTCAAGATACCAATCACGAAAGAAGTGAAGGAAAGATACAAGAGAGCCAGAGGGAAGTGAAGAAGAAAACCAGAAACAGAAGAATGAAAAATGAAGAATGAAAAATTCTTCAAAATCTAAGGACATATTAAAAATAGCATTTGGTTGCTAATCAAGAAACAAGAAACAAACAAGTAATATTTACTTACCTATGCACATGATCAGCAATATGATCCATAAGTTTCTGATGTGGACGTGTGATAAAAATAAAGTTCTTGACAGAGGTTGTTTTAAGATTTCCATCAGTTAGAACAAACATATGATCCACGTCATGTTCTTTTAGTAAGCTGTGTTGAGCAATTGTGCTCACCAACCCTACCAGACTCTCATCCCATATTATGGCCTGTGAAACATATCACAAGTTTTTATACATTTAATATTTTTGATAACTCGGAGAACTGAAATATACGTACCATAATGTTTAAATCTAAATAAAAATAATAATAAAAATATCAGTTTATTTGAAATATCAGAAATATTTGAATGAAAATAATACATATATGCAGGGTCGGAGTGACTCAAAAAAGACAAGCCAGGGTCAGGGATTGGGTTCCTAGAGGCCATTTTTGGGGTCAAAAATAGACTTAACTAGCCTGAGGGTTTAATTGGGCTTAAAATGGGCAAAACTAACCCCTGAGAGTTCAAAAATAGGTTTAACTAGCCTGAGGCCAGTATACAGTACATGTATGTTAATTAACATTGAGATAGTGGACTTAATTATATTGGGACTATGTATGTACATACATTTGTTTCTAGCTGGAAGCTGGACACCAACTGTATTAATTACCTACCGGTATGTATAAATTAACTATATTAATTGTTCATCTTATGTAAAATGCATTAGGATACGTCATAATAGTTTTTCTATTACATATACTCGATACTAGCGTAACTCATGTAAAAACGTGATTAAAAGTGATCTATAATAGAAACATGAATTGTCACATAGGGGGTGCGGCAATAAATAAACCCTAAATTTATGAATTTCTATATGAATTACAAACATAAATTTGATTTTAACACATACCTTAGATCCATCACATTTTTCTAAAAGTGAAAGTAATTCTTTTCTTGCTAATTCTTGAACTTGAGCGACATTTATTCGACCACCAGATAAATGTGATGACATTTTTTTGTAAACGCCGCTCTGTTTTGTCAGCTGACAAATGTATAAAAAAAAATTCTCAACACTGATTGGTTTTTAAAAAGTCACGTGATCTTGTAGTACCCGAAGTTTACCGAACGTAAAAGGGGGCGTAAACTTTGGTACCAAAACAGTCAAACACTTACAGAAGTACAGAACAGAAGCGCACAGAAGCGTTCAAAGGGAAGACGATTTTCCAGGGGGGTAGACGCGTGTTCAAAATTTATCACAAACAAAATATATTCCGTGTTTTTAACTTTGATAACTCACGGAATTTTGTGCCAAATTTTAATTAAATTATTCTTATTTGTTTTTAAATGAAACTGATTGTTTATTGTTGTTAATTAGATAATAATATAGTTACCAAACGGAAGTTTATATTCCGGTCGGCAGTCGGCATAATCATGTCTATCATATCAACTGGTGAGTACATATTAATTAGATCCAATTGTTTTATTTGTGTATGTATGTATCTAAAAACATTAATTAATTGATCAATATTCTTTTATTGTTTTTTTTTTTAATTGTTTGAATTTGTTATTATACATACATACATAATATGTACTGCTTTTTGGAAGAGCACATTGCTCTTGTTATATTTTTTTCCATATGAATATAAATATAACAAAATCTCAAATTTTTTTTATTCCAACAGAAATGTCGGTGAAGAATTTTCATATTTATAAAGTTTCTATAGAAACTTATTATTAAAATATTATTCCGACGGTAATTTTTCATCCACTTTCATAAAGAAAAATCAGCCACTTAATTAACGCTGCTGTGAGTTCAAAGGTGAATCTTATAAAAATACCCCTGAGACGGACAGTGGCGTAAGACAGAGAGCGTATAAATTAAGGTATAAAGTGCACCGCCAAAAACGTTATCGCCATACAGATGAAATAAAAAATACCAATGCATAAAATCAACAATAGATACAAATATGCGCGATATGGATTTCTTTGTATATTGTGTATTCGTGGATGTGTGCATGACTGCATGTTCTTACTATTTGGTTTGCATACGATTTTGATAAAAAAAAAAATGCGTACATGTATAAATTTTGGTCACAAAAAGTCTTTTTCCTATATGGGATTGTATACCTGCTTTTGATCGAAAGTTTTAAATAAATATAAAGGTGCAAATTAATGCCATGAAACCGCTTTACGACTATTAAAAAAAAGCATACATAAATTTATTGCATATAAAACGTTAATTAGGAGATGATAAAAGAGCTTAATTGATTTTTTTATTGTTTATAATTCCCTATAAAGTACGCGGGGGCAGTGAGTTTTTTTTTTTACATTTTTATTTAAGTTTTACAATTAATTCTTCGTTAATTAAATATATAATATATCTCCACTATAAAGTATATATTATATTTATATATATATATATATATATATATATATATATATATATATATATATATATATATATATATATATATGTATATATTGTATTTGTATATATGTATTGAAGTTCTTGGGATATACGTACACTTTTAAGGACATAATAATTTGAGAAAATGCAAGTTTGATTTTTCATTTTTTCAACTATATAAACACAAAGTAAAGGGTGAAATGAAAGCACGTCGAGTATCGCATAGTGTGTAGCATATTAAAACACAGTATGCGTGTCGTACGTGTTACGTCATCAAATCGATTTTAAGCTCAAAGATATGCTCGCTCTTAGTAATAACATATACGCGAAAAAAAAAAAAAAAATCTAAATTATTAGACTTTCTGTTATAATTTATAACTCTATATTCTCTAATGATTATAAATTTTACTTTTAAATGTACGTTTAATGAATACTATTTTACATAATATAAAATATTTTTTGTGTAAATATAAGCTTCCATTAATATTAATTAAAAATAATTTGTCATATTTTAATTGAAAAATGTAAATAAATATCCGCAGAAGTATTAAACTTTCTTATTTTCCGCATTAATTTTTCACAAAAGTAGTCCTATAATTTAGTACCAAGACGATAAACAACACACCCAACTATATTTTTGCAATGTAAAAAAGAAATCAATAAAAGGCACATGAATAAATTTCATTGCACAGGTATTTAAGTTAATTTTTTTATAAATATCTTAAATGTTTTCTGGTTTACAAAAAAACAAAGTTACATATTTGATAAGCCCGGGCATGAACGCGAGTCAAAGAAATGAAAAATTATACTAAAATGTTTACGTAAAATCAATAAATCTATAAAATATAAATTAAATCTCTAAACAAAATCACCTCGGCATCAAATAAATTCTCATCCATCAAAAAACTGTATTCTCTTATCATTATAATTAATATAAAACAATTTTTATACGTGCTAGCTTTTTTTTTTTTTTTTTTTCAATAGTCGCATAGCAACGCCTATATAACAACCTGTATTATTATAAACATCTAGTTTGAAAAATGATATTGTTTCAATATATATGCGGGTCCTAACATCATATAATATTATAGACGTTTTTGTTATAATGAGAATTGATGTGAAATTATGGAGATAAAAAATGAAAGTAATTTTATACTAAAAACATTACTATATTATATGTTTTTACGATTTTTGTACATGCATATGGAAATAATGTAGTATAACAATAAGTATCAAGGTGATTTTATACTTATTTATATTTGTGCATAAATTATGCATGAAAATTGTTCTGGGCAAAAAATATAAATTTTGATCCAAGGTTTTCCCGATGCATGATTTAATTGTTTGGAAATGAAAGTTAATTTCTTTTTAAACCGAAAATTTTAATAGAAATTTTTTGTGAATTGCCTTTTCAGAATCAAGAAAAAAAAAATTATTCAACTAAATTCCCAAAAAATTAAAAAAAAAAAAAAATAAAAAAAATAGTGGAAAGAAAATAAGGATGATATAACATGACACATCATGACTTTTGAAATTAATATTTCCTGTTACAAATTAAGTTTTCTCGACGTATTCACAAAATATTTTGATCATTATATGAACTTGTAACAATGAAAGTCAAACTTTTCCTTATTTTATATACAATGACTAAAATTTTAAATTAGTTTAAATAAAGTTTAAGCATTCATAATATAATAAATATTATAATTCTATGATGATGTTATATACTAAATTTAGTAAATATATGAAATTTAAATATATTTGGAATATTTTCGCCTCATTAAAAACTTTTCCTTCTCGTATTTTGAATACAATCATTACACTCTATCTGATGCTGATATATGTATAACGATTAAATACAGACACGTTATAAAATAATAATAACTATAATAGTAGTAGTAAAATGTGTAAAGAGCAAATAGTATAAATTTTGATACTTCCTTTTTTATTTTTTTTTCTATCCTAACTATAACCAAATAATGAAAGCTTTTATTAAAGTTAAAATAAAAAAATTATATCAGCAAACATCTAAAAAAAACACAAGTCATTACATGAATAAAATGATTTAATCTGAAAGCGTTTTATGGCCACGTTAAAAGCATGTGTAATATGTGTATTATTATGGCCAAAATAAAGCAGTTAATATTAAATTATATTAAATATTATGAGCGTTTTTATAAAAAAAGATTATTTATTTGCCTTTTATTATAGTATCCGATATATCCGATAACCATATTATAATAATTATGAGGTAAAATAACGCTCGATCCATTATGGTTAATATTAATGATTATTTTTGCCAGTATAATATGTAAGATGTGTGTATAAAAAATATATAAAAATATATGTAGCTAAAATAAAAATTTATGTTGAATTTCCACCAAATTTTTTAATATGCGCATGTATATTAATGAAATTATACACTTTTTCCACTCACATATACATATTGCTCTCGTTCACTATTATTGTCTCTGGTAAAATACTTGATTCAAGTAGGGTACCGACCTTATATCTCAAAAACTAGAAGTGTTTTGGGTCTAAATTTGGTGTCATTGTGTAGCTAACGGTCAAATGTAGCCGTGATAAAATTTCATGATGCTTGACCATACCCGAAAAAAAAGAAGAAAAAAATATTGAAATTAACATTGGGCCTTATGGGCTTTAAATTTCAAAAAGTCATATAAAACTAATTTGCACGGTGACCCCCCAAAATTTTTTATATATTTGAAATTGTCTCAAGCTGAAGTATCATTGTTCAAAATTTAATTTTTTTTGACGAGAAAAGTTTGAGTCTAATGGCCGACGTCGGTCCCCTACTCCCTTAAGAATAATTTTATTTATCTCGCAAACTCTAAAATAAAGGAAATTTTCTACAAACATCGGCATTTTTCCCAAGTTTTATACACGTGAATGAAAAAACAAGAAATAGGCTATACTGTATACTTTTTTAAAAATAAGAAATATTGTCCTATCTTTAGTATTTGATTGACGAAATAGGAAATATAAAATTATAATATTATGCTTTATATGACGTCGGCCCGTCGGTTATATAATAACGACCATAGATATCTGCATAGAGTTTTCATGGTTTTTCCTGATAGATATTATGAGTCCACACGAACGTAATATATGTTTTAATTTAATATTTATTATGTTCTACATAGCAGAAATGTTGCTATTTGGAATAACGAAAGTAATTATGCTGAAAATCTCTACTATTTATGCTATAATCGTTTTGCAATATAGCATAAATTATGGTGTTATTATATATGCATATAAATGTGGTTGCAAGCTAAAGTATAAATATTACGTATTTATTTTTGTTCGTTGGCTGTCCATAGCCATGTCGGCCTGCATGTATTAATTAATATCTGTCGATAAACACTTGACGGAAGTATGGTATAACGGTGTAGCACGATAACGTAATATAAGGTGTATGCACATGACGTCATACTAAATGCACTTCGACGCCAAACTGAAGAAATGAATAACACTGCTATCAGCATAAGACAATCGTTGTTTTTGGCAATTTCCTTTAACAAATTAATTAAAAAAATTTTTGGTTATTATTTTTCTCGCATACTTGAAAACCTAATTCAGAATGTTATTGCTCTCAAAAATATTGGTTATAAGTATTTTTAAACGTACAAAATGTGTTATTTAGTGCTCACCTATGGCGTTGACTTTATATGAATGTAATGAAATAAAGAAAAGAATAATAAAGTAATACTTCTTTGTGAACATGTATAGAAATAGCAATTTATTTTGCAGTATATAAAATATTGTTGAAAGATGTGTTTCGAAATGTGTTATACAAGTATTATTATTGCCACGTCAATTCATGTATTGTGTTCGCGGAGACAATCAATGAATTATCTCGACTTCGTGTGCTCGGCATGCCTTGTGTGCTATATATATATAATATGCCTTTTATATTCTCAATGACACTCGGGGAAATTTATGTGGTTTTCTATTCTTACTCTATTTCTCATCAATGGAAACTTCACTCTCGACATATTTTCTCGTCCGTTTCATTTGTTATTGTTTTTATATTTTCATTTGTGTTTGGTTTTTTTTTTTTTTTTTTTTTTTTGGCTGATTTCAAATAAAATGTCGCTATTATTGGCAGTTGAGTCCAATAACGTTTTAAAATACTTTTCACTCATTTTCGAGCTTTTGAATTTTGGCATAAAAAATATTTTGCTTCTTCATCTTTCCTGTATATTGTGTAAAATTCTAAAAGCTCTGAACCAAACAAGTAAAATTTATTGGGAGAGAGAGAGAGAGAGATAGATAGAAAAAAAATGCCACTACTGACAATAGCGGCATATTCCGATGAAGTATTCAATTAGAACAATTACCATAGTATAGATATAGAGAGAGAGAGAGAGAGAGAGAGAGAGAGAGAGAGAGAGAGACAGAGAGAGAGACAGAGAGAGAGAGACAGAGAAATTAGCTCGCTAGTCTGATTGCTGTTGCTTATAAATCGATAGCATTTTTTAAAGTTAAAAATATTGTATTCCGCGCGGACGTTAAAACTTAAAAGGCATGTGGGTAAACTGATAGGAAAACACTTTTCATGCAATTGTTGAAAAATTACATATCGTAAAGAATTAATGAGAAAAAGCATTTTATTTTTAGACCAATTTGTTAAAAAAAAAAAAAAAAAAAAAAAAAAACACGTCTTAAGATATATAGTGCAAGGCATTTATTTTTTAAAGTTTATTACCTACGAAAATAATTAGTTCAAATAATCTACTTTTTCATATTATCTATATATTATACAATTTGACGTTACCGATCTTCAAAACCAAAATTTATAGGAAATTCGTACCACTTTTTTCGCAAGCCAATGAAAGAATAAGACCGGAAGCTCTTTAAAGCAATTTACACGTCAATCCTCTATCACCGCGGATATTCCGGTAAAGACGGGCTTCATTCATTCACCAGCCAGCTATATGATATACAGAACAATCAGTTAAATGTATAATATTATATACATTATTCTTCTATATATTGACGTACTATCAAAGAATAAGAAACAAAACCTACAAAAAAAAATTATATAATATGTAATTCTTGAAAATATTACATGCTAATTTTGGCTGTCTGATAAAACTAATAACCTTATCCGCCTTGTACTTGTATGTATATGCAAAGTCGCGAGGCACGTGTTGCTTCACATAAACTGAATGTAGTAGGAATACAAAATGACTTACGTATGTATAATATGAGATGAGATTAGATCGAAGGCGTACGTTGTATGCAAATTTTATAGATAGATAATCTGCATGTCCAACCTGATTTAAATTTATAATTACATACGTCAGTAACTTACTTAGATTTGTAAAGTTTTTTAGACTTTTTTTTTTTTCTATGTGTCATTATAATAGAGTGAATATATTATATCTTTTAGATTGTAAAATTTCAACAAAGAAAGTTCAAACATTATTCAGTTTATGTTATTGAAGTTTTAAGATTTACAGATTAAAATTTTGAACAAAAATTTCACATTTATTTTAATTTTATTACAGATAACTTTAATTATATAAATTAATTTAATCTGTAAGTATCTATCTATGGGTTTTTACTATAGAACTGCGTGAATGAGAGCGAGAGCGAGAGAGAGAGAGAGAGAGAGAGAGAGAGAGAATTATGAAAGTAAGAAAAAAACTGATTTAAAATGAAGAAGACTAAAAAGTTTAATTTTATTGCAAATTCTAAAAGAGAACTTTGTCCTGAATCGATTGATATGTGGATTTCTAATTTTTGAGTTTATAAGTATTTTTTTGAATAATTTTTGGGAATCGAAAAAATGACGTCAAGGGTGGCCACTTATGCATGTGGGCATATAGGACAAATCGGGCAGCCTGTGACCTCATTTTGCGACTTTCAAAAATTAATTAAAAAAAAATTAAAACTCAAAATTAGAGATATGCATATCTATCGATTCAGGACAATGTCCTTATTAAGAATATAAAAGTAACCCCCTATTTTTATTTAAGTCTTCCTCATTTAGAGAGAAACTGTGTTCTGTCATTTTTAATTTATTTTTCAATGACTATTATTTTTATGTAAGTTAGGACAAAAATGACTGATTTCAGCACATTCATTTATATAACAATATAAGTTGTATATTGTTTAGTAACCATAGCACAGGGTTTCTCAACCGGTGCTCCGCGGAGCACTAGTGCTCCGCGAGATGGTTTTAGGTGCTCCCCAGAATTTAGGAAGAAGTAAGAGAGAGAGAGAGAGAGAGAGAGAGAAAAAAATATATATGTTCATAGTTTTTAAACAATACAGTACAAAACGTCTCAATTTTCATGAATATTGTGTTTCTGAATAATATCTGTTATGTGTATTATTAACAATTTATTTAATTTTAGTTACATGAAACTAAGAACCATATTGTATTTTCTAAGCATAGCCTTAATTTTCCAAAATATAAATTCCAGTTAATTTTTCAATTTTTTGACAGATTCGTTTTGATTTTTTTTTTAGCAGGAGGCAGTATTTGTGACAGTTCTATTATTTCTCAAAATTACATTTAAAAGCGTAAAATAGTAGTGTAGAAATGTTCAAAAATACGCTTTTAAAAACAATTTATTTTATTATTTTTCAATTAACCATACAATTTCTGCTCTGAAGTTACAAATTTATTACTTAATTTTTTCATTGGTTCCATTATATTTGTAAAATTTAAAGCTGTAATTTTAGATAGGGTTTTTAATGGGGTGAATGTTAATCTTCTTGAAATTATGTTCACTTAAATTCACTTAAATGGCTTTAAAAACGGTCACGTGGTTGGAAAAAAAATCGCGCCTGCCGCGGGCTTTTTTTTGGGGGGGGGGGGGGGGGGGGGGGGGGCTACGCCACCCAAAACCCCAGTGCTCCGTGAGCACTCCTTACTCTTAAAAGTGCTCCGCAGTTCAAAAAGGTTGAGAAACCCTGCCATAGCAACACAGAATAAATATGTATGTAGCCTCAAGATAGCAATACCTCTATGTTGTAGAATAATTAATATTTATTCACTGAATCATACGTTACATATTTTATTTTTTGTCTGCGTAGACTGATTAATTAAATATACACATTTCATATTTTTGTATTTATTTTTATTTGTATATCTAAAATATCACCTTTTAATTCAATTAAAGTTAAAATTTAAACTTATATATTTTTTTAAGGAATTAAAAATTGCAATTTTGTATGCATACTTTTTAATCTAGCTTCTACTTTAATCTATTTTTTATTTTTATATAAACGTATAGAGTAATAAAAAAAGTTACTTTAACGATTAAAACTTTACATTTTTATTTTTTTTATGTTCCAGATCCCGACAGTTTCAAAGATAAGCTTATTCGTAATGTGAAGAAAGAGGTAAGTAATAATAATAAAACAACACCTGTGCACGGAACAATTCAATACTTTTCTTATTTCTTGCTACTCTTTTTTTTTTTAGTAAAAGTAAACTTTTCCTCATCAGTTTTGTTCTACAAATTTTGTTCTGTAACTTTCATTCATTTTGTTAAAATATAGTATACGTATGTTATTTGTTTTTAAATGAGTTATATAACGGAGGGTATAAAGAAAGAAGGAAAAAAAAAAGTTTCCGTATGAGCTATATAGGCATTTCCATTATAATAAACCACTTCCTGTAAAAAGTTTATTAATAATTGAAAGTGATTTACTTTTGTTAAATTTAGTTCTATATATCTAAAACACAAACAATTTTCTATTATATTATAATCTACACAAAAAACTGTATGGTTATTAGAACAATATTATAGTTTTGGTAACAATATCGTATTGTAATTAGAAGGACGAATACAGATATTGTTACTGTAGCAATACCGTATTGTTAAAAGAAATAAGTATACTTTTATTGTTATTGCAAGTATACTTATTGTTACGGTTTTACTATTATGCTATTTAAGTATACGTAAGGTTACTATTACTATAATGCTACTGCTATCATGAGTATTCATATGGTTACATATCTATATATAGATCTTCACATTTTTATTAGGTTGTTTCATTGTTTTTTCCAGATCTTTAAACGTTTATAGGATACGGTATACTTTAGTATTATAAACGGTAACAAGAAATTGTGTCATTTATGCTGCATTTTTATCATTATAGCATAAATTATGCTAAATTAAACATAAAACAAACTATGTAGCTTTTACAAAATCAGGGTTTCTAGTAACCTGGAAAACCTTGAAAATGCAGGAAATTTGACCCCCCCTGGAAAACCCTTGAAAATGCAGTAAAAATGACAAAAAAAAATAAAAAAAATAAAAAATTTGAGTTTTTATTTTTCATGTATAAAAACATCATCATTATTATGTAAATATAAAAAGAAACGAATTTTGAATAAAATTCCGCATTTTTATGAAACTATTCCCATTGAGGGGCCTCTATTTTTTTCCTCGATAATGGCTTTTAGAGAAAGTACCAAAATTAAAAAAAAGTTTGGGAGTTTTATTTTACTTTTGTAGTAAAAAGTGTAGCAAGTTTACTTTGCTATGGACAGTGTTTTATAAAAGTATAACATTAAATTGTTTATTTATTTTTCTTACTATACGGTACCCTAAAATTAGTTAATTCCCATATTATTATCATCAAATATATTCATTGAAAAGTAAAAATATACCTTGAAAATGCAGGAAAAATGATATTGAAAAATTACTAGAAACCCTGTTTTATACAATACAGTATAATATTTTTGCTTTGTAATATAGCTATTATTATGAAGTATATCATAGATTTATTTAGGTATTTGAAAACATGATTCTAAAAATGAGCCAGCATAATTATTATACGTATATTTATTATTTTTGTCTGTGTACATTTTTAATTTCAAATAGAACGGCTATTTTTGCATATTTCCAGCAAATTTCTGTGCATAATATATAGTAATATTAAATATGTGATGTTAATTAAAATGTAGTTAATTAATTATTCGTAATGTTGACGCTGAAAAGTAATTAAAAATACATTATACAGTATAGTGCTGGTGCACCAAATATCAAGTAAATTATAATCAAAAGTTTTATTTTTTTTTATTTTTTTATTTTTAATGTTTTATGATTAGAATTTCAATAAGGAGACATAAAAAAATAGCAGGCTTGGCTTGGTATATTAAAAAATTCATTCAAAAATCAAAACTATATTTATTTTTTTGAACGAATAAACTTTTATTCAAATAAGAGCGTATAGGTAATTGGTATTAAAGGCGTAGAACAACTTGAACAAAAAAGTTGTGTAATATCCTAACAAACCTGAAAATCAACGTTGATTTGGCCGGAGTCACTGATTTCTAATTTATTTTCCATTCACAAAATGCCACTGGCGGTCACTGACGTCACAGCTTGCTTGTTTTACGCGCGCGTAAACCAGGCGAGCTGTGACGTCAGTGACCGCCAGTGGCATTTTGTGAATGGAAAATAAATTAGAAATCAGTGACTCCGGCCAAATCAACGTTGATTTTCAGGTTTGTTAGGATATTACACAACTTTTTTGTTCAAGGTGTTCTACGCCTTTAAGTGTAGGAATCTTAAAAAAAAAAAAAAGAGGTAAACTTTTAAAATATTTTATAGTGTTAAAATTTTTATGATTAAATGCTGTTAAAATAAAAGTGCAGAAATATTTTGTATAGTCTAGCATATATGACATAAAATTTATCAGGCTTTGGTGACATTTATTATTAGAGCACCGAGCATAAATCACAATTTTTATGACGCAAGTAATCCATAATATACTAAAAGTATTATTTACTGCGGTTTAGTTGCGGTTTTATTTTATGTCACTTTTCATTTTAACTTTACTAAATACCTTGACAACAGTTTATATTGACATTTTTGCTAAATATTAAAATTTAATAAGAAATAACAAAGAAAAAAAAAAGTGAAAAATTGTTGCTTTAATGAAACAGCAATATTTTTTTAAAGAAAGTTACAAAAAATTGTATCAAAGTACTTAAAATTATCAAAAATGTGAGATAAAAGTTACGATACTGTCTCTTACAGTTTTTGTTACATTAAAATTCTTTATTTTTTTACACGTAAGAATTATATAATAAACTTTTACCTGATTCCAAATATTATAAAATACTTTTGTCAGAAAGTTATATTTTTCTATATTATAATGTAAAAGGTTTTCGATCAATTTGCTAAACACGAGATTTTTTTTTTTTTAATAAATAAATAAAACACTATTTTATGGTCTAAGGGCTGTAAGCTGCAACCTCTAGTTAAACCTTAGTTATCTTTTTTTAATTGTTGCAACAATCAAAATAACAACTTAACTATACAGTTTAACTAGATAGTTAGCATCGCAGCTTACGGGGGTAGGTATTTCTGTCCCTCCCTAAGTTTTGGTTCAAACTGCTACACTTTTTTGTAAACATAGCTGAACTGCCTTTTATTTGCTTCAGTTTTTGAAGTAGCAGTTGACATTTTTAGGAGATTTTTATTAATGATGTTAGTAAAAATGGAGAAAACAAAATGCTCTTGGGCAATTCAAGTACAGATAACGAAAAAATAGTCTTTTTGTTCTTCCATTTTATTTCATTTCATTTCTTTTCTTTCTTTCTTTTTTTTTGCTTCTTTTTTATATATTTTATAAAAAAAATCTTTAAATATAAAGTCGCTCTCGCTGGACATAATTTCAGGAAACATATATACGTTCATATTATTAGGTTTTTTTTCCGAATTAAATTTAAAATACTATCTTTCTAGCCTACACCGAAAAGTATTATAGCGTTTTTTAGCGTTGATGCTTTTGCTTATTTTTTTTTTGCCTTTAAAAATTACAATATGTTGTACAGAATTTATTTTACTACATTAATGAAGTGCGATGACACTATACATAATTTTCTTCAGTAAATTTAATAAAGCAAACGCACTTTTTCCTCCGGGGGGGAAGAAAAAAAAAAGAGAAAAAAAGCAGTTTACTGTGTATATACTCAGAAATTACGAAAATTTTCATAATTTTTCATACTTAATACAATGTACTGTATAATAGAATGAAGAGCTAAGTGTAGCTTAAAAAAATATTTGAATTCCTCGTTATTTATCTTCAACTTCAATACCAAGTCACACAAACATAACTCTAAACTTTTGACCAGGTTCCAGAAATATAAATAAAAGTTATTATTATTATATATATTATATAAAAAAGCACATTCAATGAGTTATGTTTTTATTATTATTATGCCAACGTCCAACCTTTGTTATCTTTCAACCATACAAAGCACGCGAACATGCCACTTGACAAGAACTTATCAATTTAACGGCGTTTTTATCACCGACATAATTAATTAAAAAAAAAAAAAAAAAAAAAAAAGAGGTCACATTTTTTCTTTTTTCTCTTCATTTACTACTGGAGGTATATATGAGTAATATTATATGTGGGATGATTTTTGATTGAACTCAAATGATTATAGGGAGGAACCATATTATTAATGAAAGAGATGACGTCAAAATTTGTGGTTTCCTTTACCATTATAAATAAACCCTATCAACAGCCAACCTGCATTGCGAGTATACGTGTTTTTTCCGTGTAGGATATTTTATTTTTGTTGACATTTATACTTACAAATTTACATTGCAAATTACATAGAAGAAAAAAAAAGTAGCAACAAAAGGAGTTAAATCGATATTCAAGAAGCAAAATGATACTTAAAAGAAAATATACCATATAATGTTAAAATTTTATACAACCTTTTACTTCTAAAACACCGAAATGTAAATTTTTATAAGCCTTTCTTTCTTTCTTTCCAAGTCTTAAAGCCTTTATAATATCATGTACATTTTAAATTTTTGCATCATAAAAAGTTATATATATTTTTGTAAACAAAATATATGCAGTACAGTAAGAAAAAAAATTGTATCGTAAAAAAAACAAACAAAAAAACAAACCAAAATAAAAATATACAGGCCAATCATATATATAATGATTATTCTTTTCTTTGCTTTTTGTTAATATTTATAAAAAATATTAACAGAGTGACTGAATTTAGCTGAATTTTAAAACGAATTGGTTTGGTCAGGAAGCTGATTGCCTGGTTTTATAGAATTGTTCTTCAAGAAATATAATAATTTTAGTCATTAAATACTAAATACGGTTAAAATTTTAAAAGAGTGCGTACATAAAAATATATATAGTTCATAAATTTTGTAAAAAAGCGTGTTAGCATTATTTTATACAATATATAGGATGAATGTTGAACGTTGAAGATATTTGCTGAAAACTAATATATTTTGTTCATAAGGAAAGTGTTTCATATAATGATATTTTTTATAATGAATACGTGCGTGCAAACCCAAATATCTCCGAAATTTTCCGTGTGTATAAAATACAAATAAATATATTTAAATTTCTTAATTGAATTCTCATTGAAATCAACATCTAAAGAACACCATGTAACTTAAAGGCCCTGGATACCTAAAAAAAAAGTTTTGTATACTTCAATGGGACCGAATTTCTGATGACCTGTCGAAATCGCCATCTCTCTAGCTCGCGGCATAACGTCGCACGGCACTATAACGCACTCGCCGTACTCGCCGCAGCCGCCGCAATTCCGCACCAGGCAGTTGTGACGTAGCAACTGCCCAACTCTAGCACCCTATAACCAGGGAGACCACCTTTGAACCGACCCTGCACCCTTCGTATCCATGGTAATCAATCCATCTCACTTGACAGGGGGGACCACCCTTTCATCTTTGAACCCTGAAAGTTTGTAGATCCCAAATTAACCCTTTCACCCTTTTAAGGGGTTATTAGGGTACCAATACGATTACTAGGGTGCAAAGTAAAACTCTTGATAAAAATATAATTCGCACGATAACACAAATTAAAAATTCAACCTAGAAGGTATTAAAAGATGAGTAATCCAAATGAAGGTACCAAAAGGTTATCTTCCACCCTCTGGGTCCAACCCTGGGGGTCAATTAGGGGTGTACAGTACTGAAAATTAAAGTTTTCCGATTTGGACGCAGCAAACGTTGAAATCGGGGTAAATTGACCTTCTGAAGACAATAGTGAGCACCAAAGGGTTATATACCCAACCCCTGAGGATTAAAGGGGCGGTTCAACCGTAAAATTAAAGTACCCCGATTTGGATGCAACAAACGTTGAAATCAGGGTAACTTGAGTTCCATATAACGATGGTCAGCACCAAGGGGTTACATACTCACCCCCGAAGAATTAAAGGGGCGGTTCAACCGAAAAATTCAATTTTCTCAATTTGGATCACAAAAGCGTGGAAGTCGGGGTAACTTGACTTCCATATAACGATGGTCAGCACCAAGGGGTTACATACTCACCCCCGAAGAATTAAAGGGGCGGTTGAACCGAAAAATTCAATTTTCTCAATTTGGATCACAAAAGCGTGGAAGTCGGGGTAACTTGGCTTCCATATAACGATGGTTTGCACCATGGGGTTAATACTCAACCCCTGAGAATTAAAGGGGCGGTTCTTCCGAAAAATTCAATTATCTCAATTTGGATGACTCAAGCGTTGAAGTCGGGGTAACTTGACTTTCACATAACAATAATGAGCACCACAGGGTTATATATTTACTTCCTGAGGATTGAAGGGGCGGTTCAACCGTAAAAATCAGTTATTACAATTTAGATTACACAATCGCAAAACTCGGGGTTACTTGGGATCTCAGAAACTACTGTGAGCACCAAAATTCTATAACTCACTCGCTAAGAATTAAAGGGGTGGTTCAGTTTTATTGTTTGATTTCTCAGTTTTTGATGTGACGTTGTCGATTAAAGTAGTAGAATATTCAACTCTTTGGTGCTAATTATAAAGTTAATAAACTTATATGTTTCTCCACATACGATCTACTTCACATCCATAACTGAGAACTCGAACGTTATAGTGTTATAGTTGAGCCGCCCCTTCAATTCTCAACGGGTGAGTTATAGACCTTTGGTGCTCACAGTAGTTTCTGAGATCCCAAGTAACCCCGAGTTTTGCGATTGTGTAATCTAAATTGTAATAACTGAATTTTACGGTTGAACCGCCCCTTCAATCCTCAGGAAGTAAATATATAACCCTGTGGTGCTCATTATTGTTATGTGAAAGTCAAGTTACCCCGACTTCAACGCTTGAGTCATCCAAATTGAGATAATTGAATTTTTCGGAAGAACCGCCCCTTTAATTCTCAGGGGTTGAGTATTAACCCCTTGGTGCTGACCATCGTTATATGGAAGTCAAGTTACCCCGACTTCCACGCTTTTGTGATCCAAATTGAGAAAATTGAATTTTTCGGTTGAACCGCCCCTTTAATTCTTCGGGGGTGAGTATGTAACCCCTTGGTGCTGACCATCGTTATATGGAACTCAAGTTACCCTGATTTCAACGTTTGTTGCATCCAAATCGGGGTACTTTAATTTTACAGTTGAACCGCCCCTTTAATCCTCAGGGGTTTAGTATATAACCCTTTGGTGCTCACTATTGTCTTCAGAAGGTCAATTTACCCCGATTTCAACGTTTGCTGCGTCCAAATCGGAGAACTTTAATTTTCAGTACTGTACACCCCTAATTGACCCCCAGGGTTGGACCCAGAGGGTGGAAGATAACCTTTTGGTACCTTCATTTGGATTACTCATCTTTTAATACCTTCTAGGTTGAATTTTTAATTTGTGTTATCGTGCGAATTATATTTTTATCAAGAGTTTTACTTTGCACCCTAGTAATCGTATTGGTACCCTAATAACCCCTTAAAAGGGTGAAAGGGTTAATTTGGGATCTACAAACTTTCAGGGTTCAAAGATGAAAGGGTGGTCCCCCCTGTCAAGTGAGATGGATTGATTACCATGGATACGAAGGGTGCAGGGTCGGTTCAAAGGTGGTCTCCCTGGTTATAGGGTGCTAGAGTTGGGCAGTTGCTACGTCACAACTGCCTGGTGCGGAATTGCGGCGGCTGCGGCGAGTACGGCGAGTGCGTTATAGTGCCGTGCGACGTTATGCCGCGAGCTAGAGAGATGGCGATTTCGACAGGTCATCAGAAATTCGGTCCCATTGAAGTATACAAAACTTTTTTTTTAGGTATCCAGGGCCTTTAATATCATATTAGAGAGAGAGAGAGAGAGAGAGAGAGAGAGAGAGAGAGAGAGAGAGAGAGAGAGAGAGAGAGAGATCACATTAAAAGCCAACCTTTTCTTTGTATAATATTTTATTTCACAATTTTACTTCCTGAAACTTGATATTTACCTTTAAATGATGTACCGCAAGGAAATGAAAAACCTGCACAACTATAGACTGAAAAGCATCACTAAAATTGCAGGTTATTCATTTCATCTCGGTACATACACAGTGTTTTTTACTAAAATATTGAATTCTATTGCTATATGAAAATAATATGTATTTAAATAGAGATTTGCGTGAACTGAAATTTCCATCTGATTGCATTGTATGGCCATAAACCAATATAATTGTGTTTATTTTTTATTTTTCATATACTGTACTGCAGTACAGTATACGAACAATTTAAAATGTAGTAACGAATAACGCTGAACTGTACACGTTGCCATGGTGACTATAATATGAGGCTTTTCTCTCTCTCTCTCTCTCTCTCTCTAATGTTAGTAGACCAGACATCATTACTTGCAATAAAAAACTATATGTTGCAATCTTTTTCATTGTTTCTACACTTTTATATGTTCACCAGCTATAGAACCATTTTTTATAGTCTTCTATATTATTTTAATTATACATCCTAATATAAAAAAAATCATGTTACGTATTTTTAAAGCGCTTCATTTTTATTTAATTAAATTGATTTTTCTTCCAGATTTAAAAACAATTTTGCTGCATTTAATGTAATAATAATAATAATGATGTAATGTTGAGAAGAGATATTTTGTAAGTCTTATATTTACATCTGAAATAACTAAGCAAGTATTCATCAGCAATTTAAATCATCTCATATGGTTGAAATAAAATAATAATAAAAAAAGTGCTTAAAAAAATGTAAAAAAAAGGGACTAAATTAATGAAAAAATTGTCCTCTTAAAGAAAATGCTTCCTTTTTTTTTTTTTTTTTTTTTTTTGGTCCAAGGACCTAGTTTTATACTGTCTTTATTTTTGTTATACTTATTCTGTAAAAAAAGGTAAAACGTATCAAAATAAAAAAAATACTCATAATTAATATTATTAAAATTGAAATTTTTTAGGTTAAATAAATTTATTATGGTTTGTAAAAGAAAAGAACAAAGGAAACTTTACCTATAAAGTCAAAATATATTGAAATTCAAACTCTGAAACAAACTATACTATTTATTATATGTTTCAACTAATGGTAAATCGAAAGTAAAAAAAAATTGGTCAACTAACAAAGCATAATTTTATCATTTACCGTACGAAGTACGGAGGAAAAGAAATAACTTATATAATTTATGTAGTGAATGAACTCTAAAATATAAAGCATACACGTTGATATATATATATAGAGTGTGTGCGCATGACGTCATTCTGAGTGCTTTTCGATGCTCATCTTGAGTAATGAATAACATTGCTCAGTATAGGGCATACATAGTTTTTGGCTATTTTCTTTGGAAATTAGCTATTTTTTTGGTTATTATTATTTTTCTTGCATACTTGAGGTACTAATTCAACCTGTTAACAGCACCAATGCTCTCAAAAAAATCGCGAAGTATTTTTAAACTGGCAAAATGTGTCATTTTCCTATACCAGCCAATGTTATTTAGTACTCACTTATGACGTCAACTTTAACATGAATGAAACCACCCTATTTAGAATCGTATGCATGCGCTGTAAAGTATACTCTTACAAAACGTATGGGCATCAGAAAGCATAATACATATTTTATGAGTTCACTTCGTATACACAAATTAAGACCAACGTGCCCGTTCAGTGCCCATTTCTGATATTATGTCTCGTGAGGGGTTGAGGTTCCGTTCCGTACTAGATGGCGAGAAATATGCATCGGAAACCGCGCCGTTGTCTGTATTGTGTCGTAATTTATTTTCTTTCTGTCTAGTCTACAGTCGTCTGTTTCCGCTAATATGTGACTATATACCAGTCACCGGCTAAATCGTCATTTTTTTAACTTTCATTTTCATTTCATCGCCACTCTCCGCGTGAAGTGCGCGATTATGAGGTTATACTTACGCCAACTATATTATTAGGCTTCTTTTACCGCAGGCAAGATTGACGAAACTTTTTAAATTGTTGAATAAACCTGAAAATCAACGTTGATTTGACCGGAGTCATTGATTCCTTGCGCAAGCGGGCACTGACGTCACAGCTTACCTGCGGTCCAAAACGAATTTTGTTATGCAAGGTGTTATGCAGAAAGCTATGCAAAATCAAGGATATGTGAATACACCTTAAGAATACATCAGCAAAACTGTTATGCACTATAGCATAATTTACGTTGATATAAATAACTGTTGTTTAAATTGAGCTACAATTATTATATAATAAGTATTTATAGAGATATGCTTCAACATACAGTAGACATGATTTCATTGTCAACAACTTTTTTCCAAAGTAACTAAATCTTGTTGCTAAGCAAATTTGCTTTTTCGCAGACATAAATATAAACTTTTTTTTTTATTACACGGGTATCTCTTTGTATATATATATTATATAATATAATATCAAATATATAATTTCAAATTTTAATTAAAACTCATTAAAATTCATATTAAAAATAAATATTTGATGAAAGAAAAAATCTCTTTCTGTCTGCAATTCTCTCTCTCTCTCTCTCTCTCTCTCTCTCTCTCTCTCTCTCTCTCTCTCTCTCTCTCTCTCTCTCTCTCTCTCTCTAAAAAAAAAAAGAAGTTGAAGTTGTTTATTTAACGCTAGCTTAAAAAAAGTCCATCTTAAAAAACTGCTCAAAGGCTTTTCTTAAAAAAAAAAAAAAAAAAAAATAGAAAAAGTGTAGAAAAAAGTTTATTTTTGACGCAATTCAGAGCATGATGTCTAAAAAGATTTTTTCTTCTTCATTTTGTTCTTAAAGATAAGTATAAGACGCAAGATGAAGATTTTCAGATCAATAAGTAAGTGCTGAATGTTGCGGTCACATGAAAAAACATTTACCCATAATAATACTATAACGTATAAGAAAAGATGACAGTTTAAAAGCTTTTAGTGTAACAAAAAAAAAAAAAAAAAAAAAAAAAAAAATCATTTTTTTTTTTTTTTTTTTTTTTTTTGTGCACTGCAATGTTAGTTATTATACGTAAGATGGATTGATGGTTGATGTATATTTCTTAATGTCTTTATAAAGGTTTTAGAAAAATCAATATTTGATCTCTAGTTTTTTTAATGATACATGGTGTCGTGTGCCAGATTGTAAATTTAATTACACACACTGAAAAAAATAAATACGTAAAAATTATGCTAGCTGAATGCAGCAACATTTTTTGTTATAATTTATGCTATTTTGTATTGTGATTATACTACATAGCATAATAGTTAGGATGTTCAGCATAATTACTTATATTATATTATTACTAAATAGCAACATTTGTGCTCTACAATATAGCAATACTTCAAAACAGCACAAATTATGTAATTCATTTTTTCGTGTATAATTGTTTTTACATTTGAGTAAAATATTCATTCACTTAAATTGCTCCAATCTACCTTCGTATTATAGAGTTTCCATGGTTTCTTTATAAGTTATTATGGTAAATGTTGGGATGTGTATTATAATATTATGTATTATTTTATTAGGCAGGTTCATAATGAATAATGATATAAATTTATTATGCAGATGTTATAGGATTTGACCACAATTTTAACAAATTATTATGCAATGGACTTCTGCAATGAACATTTTTAATTGTTGTAAACGTATTTTATGATAATGATTTTTCCATTAGAAATGCATTAAGAAAGTTTGAATTTATTTTAAATAGTTATTTCATTGCAAATGGTCCATTGGTTTTATAATTCTTGTTGTTGATTGATGCAAGGCAAGTACATTAAAAAGTACATAGATTTCTCTATAGCCTCTATAGGCTGTCAGGCAAATGCCGGACTGTATAGTATTAAGCAGTTGGCGTTTCTTCTGTGTGATTTGTTGATAGCGAAAGTAACCTGGATGAAATTCTTAAATGTTCTAGCCCCATAAAAAATTTATATTTTTTATTTTTTTTATTTTTTTTTTTATTTTTGAGAGGTCATGATTGCTATTTACATACTCTCTGGCCAAAACAAGGTTGTTCCCGCCAAAAGCTGTATCCGCGGTGCTAAACCAATCAGAAAGCGTGATTTAAACCTACTAGCTAATCACAGTTGACTTTACATTGTTAATTACACTGTATCCGCACGAACTAGTATTGCGAGAAGTGTAAATAATGCACGTTATTTTAGTGAGTTTTTCAACAATATAGAAATCATTTTTAAGAATACTTGGTATCTACGGACTTTATTAATAGCTATTTTGAATACCTTTTTCATGTGCGGTAAAAGTGTTTAGCACAGTTATATAATAAAAAACAAACTTTGAAATACACTTCTCCCAATACTAGTTCGTGCGGATACAGTGTAATTAACAAGGTAAAGTCAACTGTGATTGGCTAGTAGGTTTAAATCACGCTTTCTGATTGGTTTAGCACCGCGGATACAGCTTTTGGCGGGAACAACCTTGTTTTGGCCAGAGTGTATAAAACTATTCGTAAATTATTTTAAATTCATTAGACACAACATTCAATTGTTAAATATGACAGAAGTAGTTAGTAATTAATTTTAATTAAAATTTTCCCTGATAATTACAAAGCTATGTGCGGTCATCATATACAAAATGTCTGTTAATTAATATGAAATGTCTCTTGTGTGTGAGTGACTTTATTTCAAACATCAAAGACTTTTATAATAATGATTCTAGAAAATATGTCTGTGTTTTGGTATTTTCATCTTCTTTTTAGCACACTTTCATGCAGTGTGGTTTGTTGAGGTATATCAAGAAGAAGACAATTGTGAAGAAAACTATGGAGTTATGTGAATATTTATGTCCATTTAACTCATTAAAATTCAAATTACTGTATATTATTCAGTAGAATTTAGTAGAATAGAAACATTTTCGTATAATTAAAATTGGGTTGCTCATTTACATTATGTAGTTTTAGATTTAAAGTTTATGAGTTATTTTTGTACCAACTCTTATAATATGCCAATGATTGTGAAAAACAATAACAATGCATCATGTTGCTCATCGAAACAAACTTTTCGTATATAAATACATTAAAATACGATGGCTCCGCGGAATTCTGAACTATCTATATATTCTTCACGCGCCTCAATTTTGGAACATCTGCGCTCTCCACCTCACCTGAAATTGAAGCATCTGTAATGGTGCACTAGTGAGATGCTTCAATTTCAGCAGAGACCGAGAGCAGTGATGTTCCAAATTTGAGGCACTCGGAGACTATAGATAGTTCGGTTTTCCGCGAAGCCATTGCCGTTCGGTTGATTCAAGAAACTACATTCAAATTCAAAACAGTTTATTGTCCACTCTCTTACAATCAAAAGCAACAATACAAAAAGACTTTGTCTTTTGCAATTAAGTAAATTGTCAAATTAGGTAATTATATAATAATAAACCACAGTGCACGGAACGGAAATAATAAATTACGTAATTTATATATGCTGCATTATGTCATAATATCATAAATGTTACTATAAATTAGAACAACACAGTTATGCTGCACAACATAGTGTTTATGCTATTGTTACATAGTTATTATGAAGTATAGCATAAATTATGCTGTGTTGAATAAATGAGAGAGACCAAAAAATTAGGGGGTAATTTTATTTTATATTCTAAAATAAGAATGGATAGATTGATATGCAAATTACTAATTGTTGAGTATTTTTTATTAAAATTTGGAAAAAAAAAAAAAATAACCTCACGGGTGTCAATTTATTTATGTGGGCATAGGAAAATTTTGACGCCCGTGACGTCACTTCACAACTTTCAAAAACTAGTAAATATACCTAATGAATTCAAAAATTACAAACTCACATTATCTATCGATTTAAGACTATGAACTCTTCAAGAATCATGTAATAAAATTACGACAATTTTTTTTTAGTCTTCTTCATTATGCTGAACATGGGCTAACATAATTATTGCACATAACAGTTATTTTTGTCCTTGTAACTATACCAAATAAAATGTAATGCTAGAATTTAAAATTTCATTTCTTTTCAGTATTTTAAGAAATTTCAATTATTTTTCAATTTGCAACTTCTGTATATTAAACAATTATTGCTAATAACTTAGTAATAAATTGATAATTTTTCATCTACTCAAATATACTCCTGTAATAAGTTTGTGGTTTCAATTTCAATATTTGTATAAAATTCAGAGAAAAGTGATATTATTATTATTATCAAATATTTAATTTTGTTTAATATAAAAGAAATGAAGAAACAGATTTTCTTTTGTTTAATTAATGACTTTGTTATCTCTCTCTCTCTCTCTCTCTCTCTCTCTTGTGTCATCACTTCTCAAGGATATTTATGACAAATTGTGTTACAGTAAATGACATAAAATTTAATTAATTTTGAAATAATTATTATTTTAATGACTCTTGAACAAACACCTTGTCAAAATATAGATTGAAATTTCATTATAAAGTTTCTACTTGCTTTTACCTAGCCATTCATTGACGATAATTATGTTGATAGTTTAAAACATTATTAGGAAACCCTACTCTTATATTATACCGCAAAACAATTAATAAAATGAAACATAGGAGACGTAACTTTTTAAGTTTTCATGGTTCAATAAAAATTCATAGCATATATATATTTTGAATTCTACTAACAGTCCTAGCTTACAAATATATGTTTTTTATTTGAATGTTAGTTTAATCGACACAAAAATAAAAGTTTAAACAAAGTTATAAAAAGAAATTGCCTTAAAGGCATAGACAACATGAAAACATTAGCATTTATATCACAAAACACGATGAGACTTACATAAATAACATTAATTGTTCTCAAAACCCAACTGTAGCGACATATAGCAGTGATCAGAAAATTTCAATTTATGCAACCCGCACAACATTATTATACTAATTTCTAATTTTTGCGTATAAACAAAAATATTCACGCAAGTTGCATACTTTACAGTTTTTTCTCGCGCTCTTGTGGGGCCACATTTACATTCTGGTAAAAATTATCCCCGATTTTGTGGATCCCATTTTGTGTTTAGTGATTAAATAGAACGTGTTGTTTCATATTTTCTATGTCTTCGTTAAATCAAGAAATGCAATTTACAAGCCCTATTATTCAATACTAAAATCTCTTATAAAAGTAAAGCAAAATATAAACAATACTCACAAATACTTTGTATAAAATAGTAATTATATTAAAAACGATTTAAATGTATAACGACGTTTCCACAAGGATTTTATTATTACATTACATACACCAAAATTATTATAAGGTTGAGACTTTTTGTTATAAACAAAAATAAGATTTTTTTGGTTTGATTCAATAATTTTTATACAATATGCAAACTTCTCCTCATAATAACACTTTTTATCTTTTTACTAATCGTAGACTTTTGAAGTACGCTAAAAATTTATTGAAAATTTCCTTAGCAACGAAATATTATATTGATTTCCATTTGTGTGTGTTATTTAGTACGATTTAATCAATATCTAAATTTAGCTGTATAATTGTGGAAACAAAAACTCCGGAGGAGAAGTTTTTAATATTTTAATATACATTGAAAAAATACAGTTTCATGGTGTAAATATATTTAATAATAGTTTTTTTTTTATTATTTTTTTTTAGTTGAAGATATAGTGAATGTTTGTGTTTGTGTGAGTGTGTGTGTGAGAGAGTGTGTGTGTGAGAGAGTGAGTGAGAGAGAGAGAGAGAGAGAGAGAGAGAGAGAGAGAGAGAGAGAGAGAGAGAGAGAGAGAGAGAGAGAGGTGATATTTCAGCTGAAGACCCAGGAGGTCTCTAAAGTCCCTAGAAAATGCCAAGTACACTCACTCCATTGTTGAGAGGTCACGATTGCCATTTAACTGCATGGTATATTTGAGTGAGGTTTTCAACAGTTGCTGTGAGAGTACTTGATATTTTCTTGTGACTTTGACAAGAGCTCTGGGTGTCATTGTCATTACTTAGCACTTTCCTAAGACTTGACCCAAATCTTATTTTAGGACACAAACTATAGCGCGTGTTTCAATGGTTCATATCGGTGATGACGTAGCACCAATCTGAGGCGTGCTTTAGAACACGGCGTGGGACCTCTAATTTAACATTACGCTTATGGAGAGAAACAATTTCTTTTCGTTTCTTCCACCCCCCCCTTTTTTCAATTTTTTTTTATTTTTGAAAAAAAAAAAAAAAATAACCGAATCCAGTAATATTTAAATAAGGGATATTAGGCATTCTTTAACATGTTGTAAGCTAATAAAGTTTTTTTTTAAATTCATCGCCGGTAAGAAGCATTGCTGGGTGACTAGCTGGTCTTGTTTCCACTTGTATAAATTGTGGTTGTCTATAATAATAGAGATATCTGTGAGATGCAAAGAAAAACGCATTAATGTTATTTTTATTCTTATAATATTTTTTATTTTCAAGAATATTTCTAGTCGTCAAAGCCATTCTGCATTGCAGTATAGTAAAATAAAAAATATTACACTACATAGTCATATAAGTGTTACTTGAATTTTTATGCTAATAAGGTTATGCTTTTTGTGTGAAAATTGCCTGTAAACATATACTGTAATATATAGTAAAATAAAAAAATGTGATTGCGTTAATGGAGTGCCTAATTAGCATAGTCTTGTCTATACATATAATTTACTGTTTTTGCTCATTCTTCACTTCATTGTTTCTATGTAAAAAAAAAGTATGGCAGTTATAGACCCCTTTAACATCCTTGCGCTTTGTCGCCATGTTTGTGGTGCCTACTGTATATGGTCCAGCATAGGGGAAACATCATTTCTCCTAATTTTTCACTTAATATAAGAGTTTATTTTAACTGGACGAATTTTTCTCATGTTCTTCGAGCTTATTAGGAGCTAGAAATAAGTCTTTGGTTGAGGTTTGAAGCTTCTTTTGCTATTAAAAGAAATAAATAAATAAAAATGACGTTTTTCCTATGCTGGCCTATGCATGCATGACCAGCAAAATGGCGGCTCTTAAATATGAGTGCAACCGGTCTATTCACATATTATATTCAACTTCTTTTCAAAATAGCTTGTAAATTTAGCATACTAATAGAAGTTACCACGTTTGTGCGGTTTTCATTGTACCTGATGTCGCGATAAGACAATGCCTTAACGGCTTAACGGGACTGACTTTGGAGAAGGTGTATCACGATAGAATAGCACTGACAAAAATAATTGCGTAATATTTATGATATCTCAGTTTCAGTATAATTTGTTGAATTCAACATAATATTTATGCTATACTTTATAATACTAATACAGAGAGCATAAATATTATGTTGTATAGCATCATTTTTTATGTTGTACTAATTTAAATATATTTTTGTTACAAGAAAAAAACAAAAAACAAAAAATAAATAATAATAATAAAATAAAAGTCAAGAAATAATTTTACGTGTTTTTAATCAATATATAATAATAAATCCAAGAATTTTTTTTTCTGGGTAATACTCAATTTAATATACGAATTTTGGGTGGTATTTAACAAGTGTTAGGGACACGCTGTGGGTTAATCATTACTTAAATTTCACGTCCCTAAGGCTCAATACAATGCTAATGCCATAACACAAAGCGTGACGGCCCATTAACTGTTACACATAATGACTCGGGTCAACAGTTTAAATATTAGTCAACGAGTGCAGCTAAAAATCAAGATAATACGTAACACCTCCACAGAAAAAAAAAAAATAAAGGATGAAATTTATACTGCATATTGAATAATAATTTCTATATTGTAGAGCACCAATGTTGCTATTTTGTGATTTTTAAGCTGAACTTTCACTATTATGCTGTATGTATAATCACTGCGTACAATATAGTATAAATTATATTGTTATGCATAAATATATTGCTGCATAGAGCGAACATAATAATAAATTAAGTATTTATTATAGGGTGGTTTCATTCATGTTAAAGTCGACGTCATAAGTGAGTACTAAATAACATTCGCCGGTATAGGGAAAATGGCACATTTTGCCAGTTTAAAAACACTTCGCAATTTTTTTGAGAGCTTTAATGCTGTTAACAGGTTGAATTAGTACCTCAAGTATGCAAGAAAAATAATAATGACCAAAAAATAGCTAAATTACCAAAGAAAATAGCCAAAAACTATATTTGTCGTATGCTGAGCATTGTTATTCATTGCTCAAGAAGAGCATCGAAAAGCACTCAGAATGACGTCATGCGTACACACCCTATAGTATAAATTATATTGTTATGCATAAATATTGCTGCATAGAGCGATCATAATAATAAATTATGTATATTTATTATTGTCCGTGTGCAAGACATAATGTTCTTATGGAACAGTCGAACTGGGTCGCTCACAACTCAATGGATGTTATTGGCGTAGTACGCTAGACAAACACAGGTGATGTGTAAAAAGGACACACTTTCACTCCTCATACTTCCACTAATTTCTTATCCTTTGGCATTGCAAGACCATGTCTTGGTGCTAAAAAAAAAAAAAAAAAAAAAAATTGCACTTAATGTTAAAAAAATTATATGGGGGATACTAGTAGATTCATTTCTACGTGTTTTAAGCCAATAATAATAAATACTGTAGAGGAATTTTGTTTTTGCTCTCTATTAATGCATATTGAATTCCAACTGCTACAATAACAGCAATCATCGTATTTGCAACTAAATTAAAGCGATAATATACTTAATAATTGGTTAAAAGTAAGAGCATTATAAAATGAATTATTATTAATAATAATGTGATAATTAATTTTAAATTAGGCCCTTTTTATGTATTGTGCTGTGTGCATCCCCAATTCATTGGGCACAAGGCTGTTTTTAGAAATAAATGGAACAAAATTCTTTACTAATAAACGAATTACACATAGAAATGAAAATAAAAAAACGGATAGTTTTTTATGCCCCTCAGCAATGCTGATAAAATTCGTCGTATGATGTATTATATTTTTAAGCTCCACATGAACTTTACAAATACATAAATTGCTTTTTTTTTTTTCATTGAAAAAGAGCTTATTATTTTTACTATTTGCGACGATTGAAGTATGAATACTTATTTAAGTACGCAGACATATTTGTTAGAAATATAAGTTTTTTTATAAAATTTAACTGTACTTCAATGTTTGATTTTGTAATAGCCTCTCTCTCTCTCTCTCTCTCTCTCTCTCTCTCTCTCTCTCTCTCTCTCTCTCTCTCTCTCTCTCTCTCTCTCTCTCTCTCTCTCTCTCTCTCTCTCTATCTCTTTCTCTCTCTCTCTCTCTCTCTTTCTCTCTCTCTTTCTCTCTCTCCCTATAGATTAAAATGAGTTGGTTTTATAATTCAAATTGAAGCAGTTACTACATACAGTATATGTCACAAATAATCATGCTTTCATCCTTTGATCTTTAACTAAAATAATGAAAATAACTTTTCGATGGAAATATATTTTTCAATGTTATTATGAAATTTCCATTTAGATTCAAAGTGCTTTGAGCATTATTGTTTTTTCAACCTTTCTATATTTGTTACCCAACAACTTTTTAAATTATACAAATGTATAAGTGCCCTTTAAATTGTTTTAATTTGAATACAATGCTGTCAGGCAATTTTAAATAAAATTTTGATTTAAAAATAGAAATAACACCAGATATTTGTATTATTTTTTAGTGATCTTTTAATTGGATTGAATATTCTAAAAATTAATGATGACTTTGAAGGAAAAGTATACTTTTTTTTGTTGAAAATACTTCTTGATCTTTTGCTTTGAAAATTAACGTAAACTAATTTTCAAATTGTTATATAAAAATTGTTATTATAATTTTAACTAATGCTTTTCGACCTGCGAAAATACATTCAACATTATAACAAAGTGATTTCAAAAGCAGTTAACTAATTTTTTTTATTATTTATTTATTAAACACCAAGGTGTACTTATACATATATAGGCCTACATTTTTGCATATTGACTTAATGATAGGGTCCGAGATGGACAATGAAGTAAGTGGTACCTAGTACATAGGCCACCACATAACAAACATACACATTTATCATTACACTCGTGATATTCTTTAATCTGACAGATTACATGGTTGGAAACCATGCACCGCATAACGGGTAAAAACATGCCTGTCTGTACAGTTTGGGCCTTTCCACCCATTAATATTAAATGCAGGGGTATTATAGAAGGCCAGGCTGATATCTTATATCTGATATGGGTAATTTTCAACAATTTGTCGGTTCAGAGAGTGTAAACCTTGTATCTCCAAATTTCTTGGAATGTATTCTTAGATTTTTATATAGAAAGACGTAAGGTTCAAATTATTCATTTTTTTTTTCTTTTTTGAGATACGATGTTTAGTGTTTACACTCTAAGCAAGCCAAGAAAATATTTTATTAATTTCTGGGATCACTTCCGTAAATATCTCAAAAGTGCTAAGAATGTGGTTCTTCAAAACAACATATGGTATAATATATATATATATATATATATATATATATATATATATATATATATATATATATATATATATATATATATATATATATATATATATATATATATATATATATATATATATAATTATATAATATTATTATTTTCATATTTTAAAAAATTCATCGCTCTCCCATGCAATCTATAGATCATACATGATTGGCTATAACTGTTTCCTAAAGTTAAACAGTATAGTTAAAGCCAGGATACTTTTATATACCCTTATGAAGGATGTTAATTCAACTGTGAATAGGAAACATGAAGTTTATCTTTAAGCCCCTTTTATTGGTAAGGATGCTCCAAGTAATTCTTTGAACGTAATTTATTATAAATTATGGAATGAGATTTACTCGGATCTGTGTTGTAATGCATCAAAAAATGTTTTCAAAAATCAGGTTTAGAAAGCTTACTGGTAAGGTACTTAACACCAAGATTTTAAATATTTATGTTAAAATGTGAGTCTAATTTAATGTCTCATTATAAGTAAAAGTATATTATCTTGTGTTATTTTGTTCGTGTTATTTGTGTCACCTAAGTTTAAAGTAAAAGTATATCGTTTTATTATAATTTCCGTGTTATTTATGGTGTCAAATAAGTTATTGCCAGTAAGCAAGCTGTGATGCGTTGCATTGGCGCTACTTCAAATTTTTAAATTTTCAGTTATATTGTAGTCGTATTGTATTTTTGTTGTAATATTATTGGCTTAATTTTTGGCCAAGGTTCATGGCTGCAATAGCCCTGTATGCACATTTTACTAAAAGATTATTATTATTATAGCTACATAACACCTATAGTTCCATTCTTAAATCATGATTTATAAATAATGAATTATTTTATGTATTTTTTAAAATAAAATTTGAAATATATTGTGTATGTACAGAGTACTGTACTGTACATAATATAACATTTTATAGAAAAATTAATATTTTTTTTTACATGCAATAAATAACGCTCTCCTGGTTTTTCCTCTGTTAATTAATTTTTACACTCTATATATATAAGTCATAAAAAATTCATTCCTCCCTCTTTCTAGTCATCGTAAATTCTTCATTGGTATACAGTAAACTTGTAATTAAATTAAAGCTGATACGAGAATATATAAAGTTAGGTATATTAAAATTTGAACAGTTGAGACTTAATGCTTGAAATAGCTAATTTGAGTTACGCATGTGACACTAATTGGATTATTAATTGCTTTATGAATGTTTAAATTTAAAATTATATTTAAAAATTTCCTTTTTTTTTTTTTAAATGAAGTAGCAAAAATACACTTATTATTTACAAAACTAATTTTTTTAATAATTAAGTGTTTAAGTCGTTGATTAAAGCACAAATGTAAGGGAGGTTTTAGCAAAAATATTATTTTTGTTTGGTCTCTTTAAAATGTTATAAAACTCGGCGAGCTTTTATTTATACTCGTACAGTATATTAAGTATATATAGCACATCTCTACAAAATATTGTACGTGATAAAAACATCTATATTTATTTTGCTTGTACTGTACTTAGAAACTTTTTAAAAAAGAAATAGATATGAATATTTGTGGTAATATAAAATGCTTTGTTTTAAAATAACTAATTAATTAAGGATTGTAACTAAAGAAAATCTTGTAACTCTGCAAGTTAAAAGTTGGCACTCTTTTACAATTACCATTGAAAAATTTTATAAGTTAAGCAAATTAAATAAAGGGAACAAATTTTGGAAGTAACATGAGATTACATAGGATGGTACAATTTAAAAAAAAAATCACAATTCAAAAGTTTGCATTGTGCTGTGACCCCCCCCCCCCCCCCCCCCCCCTCAGATTTTTTGCCTATTTGGAGTTAAAACTTATGGTTAAATCAAATCAGCGTAGGTCGTGAATTTTAGCTTTATAGCTATAAAAGAGAAAGGCAATGCAAGCAAGATTAGTTCCTCTAAATTGAAAGAGGGGAAAAAAAAACTCGGTTACAATTTTCTAGTTCTATTAAAAGAGTTTAGTTTGATATTCTTTCAATAACAAAGAAAATGCTTTCATTGTTAGAGCACATTTTTATTTCCCGAGGGGAGATCATTGAACAAAAACTTGAGATAGAAAAAATATACCAAGTAGGATAATAACAATAATGGTGTTCGTAAACTTTTTTTTTTCTTTAAACCACGAAAAAATGACGATCAACTAATGCTTTTTAGATAGAATAGCGCAATTTTTGGAGGAAGCGAACAAGGTTTATGATCATCATAAAAATATCAAATTTCAAATGCATGGTTAAAAAAAAAATCAAAATATTTGAGAAGCTTATTTTTATTTTAATTAAGAAAAAAAAACTTTTTTATAATAAAGATTTTATTGAGCAAATATATATTTTCTGCTTTTTTTTTTTTAAATATAACTTTGATTTGAAAAAATTATGATGAAGAACGATAAAAAAAGTTCCACACTCAACAGCTACTTCTTTATTTATTTGTTCTTTGTTCGTAAAAGTAACTCAAAGTTCACATACTGAAATAATACCATAAACATATTATATAAAACAAAGAAAAATATTAAATTTTCAATGTTTAAAAGTTGGTTTAGTCTGATAAATCTCATGAACTCAAACTGAAACACCAGACTTAATTGCCTCCAGTGTAATTGTACGCTTATTGTTTCTTAATTAAGTAATCAAACTATATTTTTGTTTATTTTACTAAAAGGGTTAAAATATTATATATTTTAAACTAATGTAAATATTTTGTTAAACTGTACATTTTAAACATTTTGACTAAAGAACTAGTTTTGTGTATTTTATTAACATATTGTAATATAAATAAACTGGAACTATTTATAGTTTTCATGCTTCCGCTAATGAAATTATGATTAGAGTATTATTTACATACATCGTAATATAAAATCAACAACATTTTTAATGAATGAATGAATGAATGAATGAATGAATGAATGAATGAATGAATGAATGAATGAATGAATGAATGAATGAATGAATGAATGAATGAATGAATGAATGAATGAATGAATGAATGAATCAATCAATGAATGAATCAATGAATGAATCAATGAATGAAAGTACAATCATGTTTATTTGCAGTTGAAAGTTGAAAATAAATAAAAATGCGACATGAAAGCAGTTTACATATGTATATAAAATTAATAAAGATATTTCATAGATATTTATGAAATTGTACTATACTTTAGCAAGCAATATACTCGTACACTCAAACTCACTAAACCATGTAATACATGAAGTTGTCGAATAGTAAATTGGATTTCTTTTAAACTAATAATGTAACTTTCATTCCAATCGATAAAAAATAAAAACTTTTTAGATTTATTTTAAATTTTTTTTTATCAAAATTAGTTTGATGTGAATTTCGTGTAAAATTTTCTCTCTCTCTCTCTCTCTCTCTCTCTCTCTCTCTCTCTCTCTCTCTCTCTCTCTCTCTCTCTCTCTCTCTCTCTAAGTTCCCTTATTCGATATAAATAACTTATAACATTCTCTTAAATTCAAAGTCTTTTCATTCCCAATAAAGTTACTTCGGTTCCTACACAAACTCAAATATTTGAGATGAAAATCTCTCAAGAATATTGCTTTATTTCTCCATTAAAAATGAAATAGAAAAAGTTAATATTTACAGTTCTCAAACAGAAGTTATTACATAATTCTATATGGATTTTTTTATTTTAACTTTTTTACAATACATTTTATATCAATATAATGGGCTCTGATATTGAAAGTAATTTTATCATGGAAAATATTTTTGATTTCTACATTTTTTTTTAAATTGTTACAAATTTTAGTAAAATACAGAGGATAACATTGTTGTAAGATTTAATGAAAATATTCCTGAATAAAAAATATTAAAGTGTTTTTTACAATGTCTACAATTTCTTGTAACCAATATACTAAATATATTACTAATATATTTTACCATTTATTATATATTTATCACGGATATTTCTTATGAAATTTTATTTTAATTTAGCATGTTTATGAAATTTCTAATTTTGTATTACAATGATGCAAAAGAAATTATTTAATTATTTTTATTAATATTTTGACTTTTTTAAAATTTAAATACAATAAAATTTAAAAAGTGTAATTTATTATGTATTTTTGCTTTATTATATATTCAGTTATTCACAGTTAATAAAGAAAAATAAGTAGGACTGAAATACTTGACATAAAACTAAAATTTATGAACTAAGTGCAAGAAGTGGCACACTTTGAATGCAGGATCATGAAGCTCAAGTATCCTGCACGTTATGCACCCCGGAGAACACTTAACTCTCGTCTCATTATCTCAAGCTGGAGAAATAGTTTTACGTAACAAAGTAAATAAGTTACTTTTTTAAATTATATTTTTATTTAAATTCTTTTTAAATGAATGGATATGTATTAGGGTCTTAGGACAATTTTGAAGTTTACTGCCGAATATTATTATTTGATATTTTATCTCCACACTCGATGATGTGGGGGGCTATAATGTGTGCACCGGGCTCATACTGAAGGCAAGATGCACGCACACAGGCATCACCCAAAACATTAGGACTATTTCATAAGAAAGCAAGTTGATGGCTGTTGGGGCACTAACCGCCTCCATCGGGGTGAAGTCCTCTCTTGGGCGCGGTAGGATAATTTTCTGCAAGCTCATTAAAGCCGGATTACTATTATTTTTAAGTCAGAAATTATGAAAATACAGATACATATATATATACTTTACACAAACCCTCCATTTTAATAAAATGTCACGTTAGAGAAAAAAATGTTATATTTATACATGCATGCCATGCCTATAGAAAGTAGAGAATGTAGAGATAGTTTCATGATTTTTTTTATATTGTATGTAATGCTGAAAATTCTAAGATAATACATTGAAAAAAATGTTGTCTTCACAATTTGTATTTTAAGTTATTTTGCAATAAAATTTAATAAATAACAAAATTATCTTATAAATATTAAAAAAAAAACATATACGTGTAATCAATTAATGTCTTTTTTTAGGGGGGGGGGGGGGCTTGGTCGTAGAGTTTTGGAGTTAAAGTGTTCTCTAAATGTTAAAATGAAAAATCACTTTTCAAAAATCATGATAAATAAGGTAATAATTGCTAATATTTATTGTTAACGAAACACAATACTTAATAGAAACTTGAGAAGTAAAACTGAAATGTTTTGTAGTGTAATATTTTTGTGTAAGAGTGTACATACTTCGATGACGTCACTTGGCAACTCAATGAAATAAAAGTGAAAAAAAAAAAAAAAAAGATAAAAATTATTATTTCTTCAAAAAAAGTTTTTGAAATGCGGCGACAACGTGGCTACATAAAATGAAAGCCAAAAAGTGAATGACTATACTGCATGACGTCATAACAATATAAAAAATAACAAGCAAAGAGCTTGAATGAAAAGAAAAGTATATTTTTGAATGAAATTTCTTATTTTTATATAGCATCAATTTTTTTTTTATTAGATAATAATATATTTTCACGTAATGTAATTTAGAAGTACGTAAGAATTTTGATATAAAATTTTATTGAAATAAAAACAAAATTCATCTCTAATTTATATAATTTTGCACGTAATGTTTAAATTTATATATAATATATTTTTCTCCTTTTATTATTTTGTGCGTAGGTTGATGCTTAAATTATGACTTTTGTTTATAAATGTCTAGAAATGCTATTGTTTTAAAATAAAAAAACAGAAAAAAAAAGTAATTATGCTATAGTAAAAACCCAGCAACATTTTATATTACGCATGAGATTATTATATTTAAAATTTATATTAAATGTTTTTCATATTTCAAAGCTTCAATGAAAACAGCCTGTGTTGAAACATAATTAAATTAAGTAGAGAGAGGAGAAGGATAAAACATTTGTCTGCTACTTACACAAACGAATGAAACAATATTTAAATTATTTTTTTAAAACCATTAAGGAGTAGAACACCTTGAACCAAAAAGCTGTGTAATATCCTAACAAACCTGAAAATCAACGTTGATTTGGCCTTAGTCATTGATTTCTTATTTATTTTCCATTATTAAAGTGGCACGAGCGGGTACTGACGTCACAGCTCGCCTGGTCCACGCGCGCGTAAAACAAGCGAGCTGTGACGTGCAGTACCCGCTCGAGCCATTTTGTGAATGGAAAATAAATTAGAAATCAATGACTCCGGCCAAATCAAAGTTAATTTTCAGTTTTTTTTAGGATATTACACAACTTTTTTTGTTTAAGGTGTTCTACGTTTTTAGTATTTGCTTTATTTAATACAATTCCTACAAAAATAAATTATAAAACATAATTTATACAATACTGTTACACAGCATAACACTTAGGATTTATGGTAAAATTATTAGTCTCTCTGTGTTATACACGGAAAAAAGTAACTAATACAAATTTCTTAGATAATATAGAAAGTTTTTTTTGAAGATGTGGATAGCTGACTGTTTCCCGCCGAAGAAATAATTTTTATACTTTTTAACGAGTTACTTTTTGCATGTATGTAAATGATTAATTTGTGTTTTTGTAGTTGTTCGTGTATGACATAAGTACAAAAAAAATTACGAGGTTGATTTTAATCGTGAATGTTAGCAAAATTTAATTGCATGATTGTAAATCATGGTAGGCGTTGGATTAAATAAAAAATATCACAATAAAAATATCGAGAAAACACAAATAAAAAATTAATAATTTTTTTTTATTTATAGTTATTTGGAGGCTCCAAAAGGTCTACACCCACTTAATTAAATTAAACTTAATAATAATAAAATAATGAGCTAATTAAATTAATAATGTTTACATTATAAATATTTATATAATACTCTATATTAGTAGATACAAAAGATTTTTTTTCAGAAAATTTTATTTATTAATAATAATAACTACCCACATATCATCATAACAAAAACTAAACACAGGAGGTATACGTATATGCTTATACAATACCATAATAATATGTATAATAAATACATAATATAAACAAAAATATATTATTGTTGTTATAAATTATTATCATAAAATAAATATTTTTCCATCAAACAACTTTATTTTTAATATAGTGTAATATAAAATAATATTTGTAATGTTAAAAAAGAAAAAAAATGTAAATTTTTCCTTTTATTATAATATAAAAATGTTTTTTAAAATGGAACAAATTTAAATAATAATAATAAAACTCAACATTGCTTTCAAAAAGCTACAGCAAGTTAAAAGCCTTCTCTCTCTCTCTCTCTCTCTCTCTCTCTCTCTCTCTTTCTCTCTCTCTATTATAATAAAATTTTATATGCAGTAAATTTCTCTTTCTTGGTGAAGTCTGATATGAATGTCAAGTACATAGGTATTTGGATTGACAACAATGAACTTTTTTTTTTTTTTTTTTTTTTTTTTTTTCGCAGGATGGAACTATTGATAATATGATAACTTTACTTGTAGTGAAATAAGAAGAAAAAGAGAAAGAAAAAAAAAATGAATATCGTATTGTGGATATGAACACGGCAAGAATAAATCACATAATTTATGCTATGTATTTCTGTCATTATAGCATTATTGATGCTAAATTTAACTACATAATTAATTATGTTGTACAACATAATATTTATGGTATGGATCATATTTATTATGCAGTATAGCTTAAATTATGCTGTGTTGAACAAATTGTGCTAAAAATGAGTTAGCATTATTATTTCGTAGTTATTTTTGTCCGTGTAGGTTTTCACGGTTCGATAAATGAGATGAGACATTGCTAGTGTCGTAGGCTTTAGCGGGATAACCGTGGCGGGTGTTGTTCCTCTTCTGTTCACGACGTTTTGCGTCCAACGTTGGACATGATATGAATGATTGCAACTGAAGATGCGCCTAACGTCGGACGAAGAAGAACAACACCCGCCATGGTTATCCCGCTAGAGCCTATACGTCACTAGCAATGTCTCACCTCAATATCGTATTGTTAATTTTTGTGTAAGAAAAAAATCAAGTTGAATTGTAATTATTAAAATGCAAACGTAAAAATACCATCCAGTAAATTATTCAAATTAATAATATTTAAATAAATATTTTTCAATATAAAAAACGATTGATGACATACGTAAATTTTATACATTTTTCAGTATTGGGAATTAGTAATTAATTTAATATTTTTTATAAGAAAAGCATCATTGAATAAATTGATCAATTAGTTAGCAACAATAAAAAATATTTCTGATGTAATTCGTCTGTTAAAGCCATATACCACATAAAACAACATGTGCTTTTTAATGGATAAACACGAAATGGGATCTTCGCAACTGATGACAATTTTTACCAGAATATTAATGTAGCCCCACGAGAGAGTGTGAAAATACTGTAAAGTATGCAATTTGCATGACTATTCACGTTTCTGACGTCAGAAACATGCAAACATTAGTAAAAAAATGTTGTGCAGGTTGCATAAATAAAAAATTTCTGATCACTGCTACGGAGCTACAGTTGGGTTTTGAGACAAACTAAAGTTATTTATGTAAGTCCCATCAAGTATTTTCTTCTGGTCTATTCCTTTAAGAGCTCCTGAGCATAAGTCAAAAGATCGTTGTTATGATTATCCTCTAACAAGTTTGACTTTTAGATGCGAAGGAAGCTTTAAGCCACTAGCCAACTTTAATTAGCTAAGGGTGCACTTTACGGAGCAGGAAAAAAAAAAAAAAAAAAAAAAAAAAAAAAGCTAATTAAAACTTGAAATTAAAATGTAAATAAAATTAGTCAATAAATACTTGTAAATAGAAAAAATGAAATCCAATGAAGTTACTCAAATTATATTTAATCTTCAAGCTAAAAAGCAACTCTATTATTATTTAGATGTGATTTTATTGCTATCCATGTTATGTAAATATAAAATAATATTTTACAATACCCAACCAAATAAACAACCAATATTTATAATTACTATAATATTAATAAAAAAAAGGTTGTTTCAATATTATTATTATTTCGACTGTTAGTATATTATATTTATTTATTTAGATAGAGCTGTAGCTGAAACAAAAACTCTAATGAAATAAAGATTTATTTTCACTAATATTATAAAAATAAGCAACAAAATCCAACGACTTTTTTTATAAGATATAATATAAATCTTAAACCATAATGTAAATGAATTTTTAAAATGTAACTAAAAATTTAAACACCCTTTTCATTGTTGAATTCTCACGTTTCTTAGAATGTTACAAACTTTGCAGACATGAAAAAGGTTTGCCAAGGAAGATTACAACAGATTAAAAAAACTATACACGACTTTTGGTTTTTCTTCTGCTGAACATATTTCTTACATCGTTTCTATAAAAAAGATGCCACGGGGCTTTATTATTACTTTCCTTCATAAATATATTTTTCATTAATATAAGATATCCGTTTTCTTTATTTTTTAATCTCTCTCTCTCTCTCTCTCTCTCTCTCTCTCTCTCTCTCTCTCTCTCTCTCTCTCTCTCTCTCTCTCTCTCTCTCTCTCTCTCTCTCTCTCTCTCTCTCTCTCTCAGTTTTCCAATAATAAAAATTCTTTTTATTATTAGTATCATACCTATATATAGAAAAAAAAGCTTTTTATATACATATTTTTTCATTATTATTAAGTTTTAAAAATATAAAACTTTACTTATTATATAGCAAAGCTATCCGATATCCGATATGTAAAAGATAATTATAAAATGTATAATTTTATTTATATAACATATGATATTTTATATTGGATCATATTATGACACAAAATAATGATAATAATAATGATCTTTAAAATCTCTATTGATTCTTGATTATATTTATGGATATTTTATAATTAAAAATATTTAGCATTAAATTTGTTGTTAAAATAATTAAAAATAATAAAAAATAAAATAAAAGGGTTTAAAAATTGAAATTGATTATACTTATGAAAAATAACTATCAACTTCTATTTGATGTACAAATAAAGCAGCAAAGTAAATATTGAACTATTACGTAAAGCAATCTACATTTTAATATATTATACAGTTTAATGAATCTGAGCAAGAAGTAATCATCAATCAACTATTTAGACAGCTATGATTTTACATTCATTGAAAAGAGAGAAAGAGAAATTGAGAGAGAGAGAGAGAGAGAGAGAGAGAGAGAGAGAGAGAGAGAGAGAGAGAGAGAGAGAGAGTGAGTGAGTGAGCTTGAAATGATGAGTGCTGGAAAGAACAAAAATGAGAATAAAATAAGTATAAAGAAACGCAAGATGAGGAGAGGGAGAGGGAGACAGAGAGAGAGAGAGAGAGAGAGAGAGAGAGAGAGAGAGAGAGAGAGAGAGAGAGAGAGAGAGAGAGAGAGAGAAAGAGAGAGAGATAGAGAGAGAGAGTAAAAGAGTTTCAAATTTCAAGAGAGCAAAATAAGAATACAGAAACGCGAAGATATATAAAGAAACAGAATTAAGATAAGAGATATGCAAGAGCAAGAGTGAATCAGTGAGAAAAATGGTGTGTGTGAGTGTGAGTATACGCATGCACTCTGTTAGTATGGGTTGTGGCAACAATATCCAAGCAAGTAACCATGGCAACCGATGACGTCATCACAACCACCCCAGTATACACACACATCTTAAAAAAAAAAATAAAAAAAAAAAAAGCAACACTCAAAGTGAGAGAAAGAAAAGGATTTTGTTATAGAGATGCTTAGTATATTTTATGTGGGAGAAAAAGAGAATTATTTTTTTCTGCTACCTGTTGTGTAAAATACCTGAGGATTCAATTACACATTCTCTAAATAATGATAGAGTTCATTTTCACACTGTAGCATTAAATTTATTAATAATTACATTCTATAGTATTAAATTGCAAGTAATGAAATTTGCTTGTAATAATGGTTTAATGTTCAATTAATAATGTAATTTGAGATTTTTGAATGGAAATGTAATCCTAATAATAAATAATAATAATAATAATAATTAACTGCTTTTATTGGGCGAAATCAGGCGTACAACCTCTCAATTTAACCCAACTGTTTAACAGTACAGTCACTTACAATATTTGTTAGTAGCATCAACATATAACGTAAAAATTATTCTTTTAAAAATATTTTTATTGATAATTTTTAATTGTGATTTGGTAATTTATTTACTGGAATTTTAATTTAAGTCAAATTTCTTTTCACTTAAATAATTTAAATTGAGAATATATATGCACTTAATAGTTTATTTAGAAAACAAAAATTGGTTAGTAATTAAAAATAGTTAATTGAGAATTTATCTACATTAATACATATTAGTGGGAGTTTTTATTATACATTTATTATTATACAATCCTACTGTTGTGAAATATAATTCTACTTTGTATATTGAGAATTTTTTTTATATGGAGGGTTGTGAGGATAGAGTACGTTTGATAAGAATATAATTTACGATATTAGAGCTAAATAATAAATTACACCACTTTTTTACACTAATGAACGCAAAGAAATTGCTCATTAATGGCAGTAAAAAAAAAACCTTAAATTTCAATTTATCTGTATTAATATCCTGAGTTGTAGTGGCGAGCAGTACACAATGCGCTGCGTAATGCACGTTTTACGTGAATTCCACAACGACGCACAGCACCCGGTAGGTGCATGATTAATTTGAATGCACCGAACAGCCTGCCAAGGTTTCTCTATTTTGACGGAGCGAATGCTGGGCTATAATATATATAGCATGGCTGACCTGTGTGTGCGGTTCCATTGCACCTTTTGATAAGATTATATATCTCGGTGGAACTATACGGAATAAAACTATAAATGAGTGATAATTATGCAAGCTTATTTTCAGCACGAATTGTTCAATACAGCTTTACCTATGCTTTAATTCACGATTACTATATTATATACCCCTTTCACATCCTTGCGCTTTTTCGCCATGTTTGTGGTGCCTAATGTATTGTCCAGCATAGGGAAAACATCATGTCTCCTAATTTTTCACTTAATAAGAGTTTATTTCAACTGAACAAATTTTTCTCACATTCTTCAAACTCATTAGGAGCTAGAAATAAGTCTTTGATTGAGGTTTAAAGCTTCTTTTGCTATTAAAAAAAATTTAAAAATGACATTTTTCCTATGCTGGCCTATGTATTCATAACCAGCAAAATGGCGGCTCTTAAATATGAGTACAACCGGTCTATAATAGCATAAATATCATGTTGTTCAGCATAATTATTTGTGTTGTTCTAATTTAGTATAATTTGTGGTATTAATCAGCATGGCAATTAGCTCTTACCGTGCATGATAAAAGTTTACAACCAGAAAATGTTTTAAAAAGGAAAATTATATGGATAACTATTACAATGCTAAAGAAAGTTTTTCCTATTGTAATGTTACAACAACTTCAAATAAAATAAAAGTACTTCTATTTTAATGCTCATTAAAAAAATATATAATTATATATAACAAAAAAAGTTTTATTTTCGTTTACTGAAAACTTTTTACTATAACCACAATTCTGCTATATTTAATTAACACCAATGGTTAATAAGTTTAACTTTAAAATTCAAGTCTCGAGAGGATAAAAAATGCACTTACTTGTTAGACTAATGTATGTTCAAACCCAAGGGAAACATAAATTTTATTATGCTAATTTTATTTACATATAACTTTTATCCTTTGAGATTGCAAAAGCTTTTATTTATATCAACAACTTTATAAAGTTTAAATTTAAAATTATCGAGTTCTTTATTTAGTGAGCAAAAGTATAAAGTTAACTGTGGCATAAAATTTTAAAATAAAATATTTTTTCTTCTCTTTGTCAAAGCAATTAAGTAAAATGTTTTCTATTTGTTTATACTTTTCTATGCTACTATAAAACTACGGTAAAGTATTTAATGAGTAAAAACAAACTTAAATATATTATAACTTTCTGGAAGGTGTATAAAATCTGAGAACTTGTTTTTAAATAATGTCATGACCTATATGTTTGTGGTCCTGTAAATATTTTATATTTGTCCTTTAAAATTTATGCAAATATTATATAAATATGAAGAACGTTTTTTAAATGTTTAAAATATGACATCAAAAATTAATGTGAATTCACTACAATTAGGCCGTAGTAACAATTTTAAATGTTGGGATACTTTTTTACGTGGATTTGTGCAGTGCATAAAAATTGTAACTCATTTTTTTTTTTTTTTTTGTTTTTTTGTTTTTTGTTTTTTGTTTTAATGTTTATATATCCATGGTTGTAATAGTTAAGAATTATTTTGCTAAAAAATATCTACGTATTAATATTTTTATTTATTATTATTTTTTTATTGTGATTATTAATTTTAATTATTTACTTTGGAAACAAAAGCCAAAACTGATGCATTTGATTGAATCATAATTTTGTGTGTGCTTTTCCATTGATTTGGAAAGTCCTTACCTGTCAATAAGACAATGTCTTGACTGGGAATGGGATTGGTGTAGCACGGTAACACAATATGGCAACAACAACAACAACAACAACAACAAAAAGCATAAAAGTATTTTAATCTTGTTGCAGATTATTAAAGTTACACTCAAAATGATTTTTTCAAAAAAAAAAAAAAAAAAAAAAAAACTAAAAATTTGACACTTTTCAAAATCAAATTATTGATTATATATATATATATATATATATATATATATATATATATATATATATATATATATATATATATATATATATATATATATATAAATACTTTTTTTGGTGTATATTCCCATTCTATGCAAAAGAACGAAATATTATTGCAACAAATTCAATAAAAAAATAATTATAGTATTTTCCTTTCTTATAAAATCATACGTATAGTGATTCTCTGTCTTTAAAAATTACGCAACGTCATTAAAAAATCATTACAGTATTTTATAGTTATCCTCCCTCCTTTATTCACTCCCATTTTTCCTTTCTTGATCTTACGAAAATCATTATTGATTTTCCAATAGTTAATTACAAAATTTATACAAAAGAATTTTAATTCTGTGTAGGTGCAGTGAAAAAGTTTTATAATTAAAATTTTATAGAAGGTTCTTTAAAAAAAGTATTTGTTTTAAATTTTAATCAGTAAGTTAAAAAAATATATTTTTCAACTTCGTCATCAATTTTTTTACATGATATTTACAAAGAAATTTAAAGTAAAAATTTGAAACGATGCTTTTAGTGTGTAGAGCTTTTCAGAGAGAGACAGAGAGAGAGAGAGAGAGAGAGAGAGAGAGAGAGAGAGAGAGAGAGAGAGAGAGAGAGAAGATATTAATTACTCGCCATCTCTTGAAATCTCACCGATGTGTAAACTCCCCAAATGACAAGAGAATTCTCAGACTACTATAAATGCCAGCTTCAATTAAAGAGCTGGTTTTGCGTTGAAAGGAAAGGCTCTTCAAGTGTTATATAATACTTCAAAATGTCAAATCATACTTTCAGTAAAGCTCATAAATCTCATTTGTGGTTCCAGTAAAACTTTTTTAATTGATGTGAAGAAAAAGGATTAATCAATTCTTATAAAAACATAATATAATACTTTTCTATATGAAGATATTGAGCTATTATTTAGAGTCAAAATATCACAAGTATGTATACGATAACAATTATTCAAAATTCATGGGCGCACTTATACGTTGATGAGATTTCAAGTTATGACCCTTCGACTAATAATTCTAGATCTCACTAGTTCGTTCTGCAAACTACGCACAAATATTAGGCTAACTTCGATATTTTTCCTCTATTAAAAACACCTGATCTTGACGTCACTTCACGACGTTTATATGTATAACTGATCATTGTTATTTCTTCGTTTAGACCTGATAAGAATGAACGAAACTTCACAAAACCGTGACTCTTTTTTATCAGCTCAAAAAACAAGATCCACCAATGAATGTGTCTATTTTTTGGGGGGCCAGCCAATCAATGATAAGGAGTCTCACTATACTTTACAGAACAAGCTACTATGTGAAATAAAGCTAACTATATACTGTATTATGTTGACATAGAAATTTTGTATTGAATTTTTTTTTTTTAATTTTGGGTCGTACGTTGCAACCTCTAGTAAAACTGTATAGCTATATTTTTTTTAAATTGTTGCGACAATAAAAATAACAAGTGAACTAAGGTTTAGCTAGTAGTTGAAAGTTGCAACTCTCTCAACAATGATACAAAGAAATATCTAAAAAATAAAGTATCCAAATATCTTATGGGGCTAGAATACTTAGGAATTATTTCTAATGTACTTAATTAATATACATCAATAAAATGTGTAAAAATATCGATTATTATAATTTTTTTTAAACTCCTGACAAAAACGACTTACAGTATGTACAGCTCTGGCCAAAAGTTTGAGAACGATTTATATAGAGTCAACCCGCGCAACCAAACTATGTTATCTTTATGGGAAAAAGCTGCGGCCCCGTTCTTAAACTTTTGGCCAGAGCTGTACTTAAAAAAAATATGAAGCTCTTTCTGAATATGTTACACAACAATTAAATCAGGGTCTAATGGACCACTTGTATGTACATTTTTAAATTGTTGTAGTAACGTAATTAATAATAACGAAGTTTCAATAAGAAATGTATTATATGTATAATTATTTTTTAGATAGTTCGTTCATTGCAAGTGTTTCATTGTTCAGTGTAACTTTGTTCAACAAAATGAACGATAGTTAATAATTATACTAAAGAGCTAATACAAAAATTAAAAATACGTGACTTTTTTGTTTTCCAGGTGAAGCAGATCATGGAGGAGGCGGTGACACGTAAATTCGTGCACGAGGACAGCAGCTCCATCACTTCACTGTGTGGTGAGTAGTCACGTCTTGACTTATTAACTAGTAATTTGCCAGAAAACAAACATTCAAAATAATAACAATAGAACTTAAAGCAATTGTGTTTTTCAATAATTAAACACAAAAAGGAGCTCCAAATATGATGAAATTTTTTACCAGAATGTAAATGTGGTCTCACCAAAAGAAAGCGTGATGAATAATGTAAAGTATGCTATTTACATAAGTAATTCTTGTTTCTGACGTCAGAAACATGCAAAAATTAGGAAGAAAAATGTTGTGCGGGTTGCATAGGTCAAAACTTTCTGATGGTACTACAGTTGGGTTTTGAGACAAACTAATGCTATTTATGTAAGTTCCATTAAATGTTTTGTGATATGAATGCTAATGTTTTCTTGTGGTTTATTACTTTAAATATTAGTTTCTAACTCTATCTGCACTCTGTAGAACTAATTACAATTCAAAAGACAAAAGAAGTTAATATATGAAACTGTTTAAAAAGTGAAAACGGCGACAAAAAATAACAATACGGTGTTTCTAAGAAGAAAAAAAGTACATTTCTTAGAAAGAATGAAACAATTTTCCCTCCATTAAATATGACAGGGGCCTGCAAAGTGTGTAAAGTACATACTTGTTTTTGCGTCATAAGGTGAGCACGAGGTGCTATAACCAGGGGCGTATTCAGGGGGAGGGGGAGGGTCCAGACACTCCCCTCCGGCAGGATTTAAAAAGCATTGGCAAAGTAGGGTATTAAATCCCTTCATCCATGGTCACTTTAGGCTGAACCCTTCCCGTCGGAACATCTTTACACGCTACTGTTTACAAAAAATTGAAATGCTTTTAAAATTGTGCTGCTTAAAAAATAAGCATTTTCATTAAGTACCATATTTATGATAGAAAGAGAGTTGAAACAGTGTTATATTTACAGAACCGGCCACGCTACGATACTTTCTTTCTGAAAAACACTTCACACTAACTTACAATCAATAAAAATATTCATGGTAATCATCGTGATTGAGTCATTTGCATAATTAACGAGCTGGTATGGCCGAGTGGCGAAGGCAGCTGACTCGTAATAACTCTGTACTCTACACCGAGTATAGGTTTGAGCCACTGTTGGGTGCGTACGTGAAGTGTGAGAGCGCAACACGTTGCACGATGCATGTTTACATGCATTCCATGACGACGCACAGTATTCGGGAGGTGCATGATCGATGTAATTGCACTGACCAGCCTGGCATCTAAATATTAAGTAAAATATTAATGAAAACTTATAGATACTTCCATTCTTTCATAATAAAAAGAAATGAAAGACGAGAGAGAGAGAGAGAGAGAGAGAGAGAGAGAGAGAGAGAGAGAGAGAGGGAGAGAGAGAGAGAGAGAGATCAAACACGTTTTTGAAGTAAATTATAGAACTAAAAAGTTCAATTCATTTATACCAGCTTCAAATGCTTTAAATATTAGCATTATATAATCCAACAAATAATTCAAATTCATTATAAAATAAATTAAATATTTAAAATTATATTTAAGGAATTAAAACAGAAAAACAATTTAAATTTTCTACTTTATTTATAGTAAGTAAAATTTCATTTAAATATAATATTATCTTGAAGAAGGAAAGTTTCAACTTTTGTTGGTGACATGCAGTCTTAACAACATTTCAGTAGAATCCTCTCTCTCTCTCTCTCTCTCTCTCTCTCTCTCTCTCTCTCTCTCTCTCTCTCTCTCTCTCTCTCTCTCTCTCTCTCTCTCTCTCTCTCTCTCTCTCTCTCTCTCTCTCTCTCTCTCTCTCTCTCTCTCGTGTATACGTATAATATAGTATATACGCGTGGGTGTCTTTGTATTTTAGAATGTTACTTTAAATAGCAATAATAATAGTACCATAATAATTTAATGTTTAATAGTACAATTAAATTTATTGATGAGAAAAATCGATTATATTTTTGCATAATTTGAGATTAATATTTATATGATGATTAACTTTATATTCGTATAAATTGCTTTTTAACATGTAAATACAAAACAAATGATATTATGTTTATACGTTGAAATATATCAGAATATGCTTGCAAATTATTTTCTTTACATTATATAAATAATATCTATCCTATTATAGCTTAATTAAAAAGTTGTAGACGAGATGCATGATAATAATAATAATATTAATAAAACGGGTAAAATTTAAGCAAAAAAAAAAAAAAAAAAAAACAAAAAAAAACACACAATTGTATTGCATTTCAACAACAAAATACCAAACTGTGGTATATACAGTAAATTTATAATATAATTTAATATTATTGGTATAACACTAAAAAAAAGACTTAAGAATGAACTATGTAAACTCAAGTATGCTGAATGGACATTACAACAAAATACTATTCATTACTAAAATAATTAATATTTGAATGTAAAAGTGATCTTTCTAATTCAAAATGATCAAAATAATTCGTGAATAATATTTATTTTTAATAGAGATAAATATTTATTAATTTATAATAAAACACGAAAAAAAATTACTGCCTATAGCAGGTACATGAATCCTGTATTTTGCAATAGGTACAACTTAATTTGGCACAGATAGTTATAAACTACAATACCACTTAATCTAAGTGAGTCACACCTTTAATGTAGCATATTGCACCTGCATTAGGTATTATTGTAGTATAATAATACCTATGCTGTAGCGTATATCTACTTATTGCATTTACAGGATTTTATATCTACCTTAAGTTTTTTTTTTCCTTGTAACAGTTTGCAACAAAGTTTTTTTTTTATTATTTATTTTTTTTTGTAGAAGTGGAGCACTACATAATTGATAAAGCACTTTCTTCCACTGCATAATTGATCCAACACCAGTCTATTTTTTTAATTACCTCATACTGTAATACTGTATGGAGTAATATATCAGTCAACGAGTTATAAAACATAATTTAAATTTATTACTAATTATACTATGTATAATCTTAAATTTAGATAAGATAATTATAGTTCGTTACTCACTAATTATTAGGCTAGTTTGAGAGAAAATTTTCACAATCTCAATGTAATTTCAATAGTTATCATATTTATTGAAATAATATTTATACTTTATTCTGTATAGCGTTTCATTAATCTCTAAATATGATAAAATGTTTGTGATGAATGTCGGTACTTTCTAATCTATTCAGTGAATATTTGTAAAGTTAATTATTATTTAAAATAGTATTATATTGAAAACTTATAATTATATAATAATAATAATAATAATAATGATAATACCACCTGCAGTTTCTGATATAATTGGTACTGAATTATTCTCGACTTCACCTTGAATCAAGTAGGATTCCAGTGTTGGTGTTATAGAAGAAGAAAGAAAAGAACTCATGATGAAAATAATAATAATACTTCTTTATTGGGTTTAAATTTTGAGTGGTACGTATAGAAAAAGAAAAAAAAATACAAAAACAACAAGTAAGTACCCAACGGGTGATGAGAAAAAGGCACTCAAACCTTTATCATAAAAACTGCTTCGTCATATGTATTGTATAAAACTAAAATTATGAAACACTCTGACAATTGATTATTGTTAAATTAAAATTCAGAGGACCATGTGAGTGGGTATGTGCCTTTCTTGGCCTCTTTATAAATATATAAATTAATATTTAGACAGGCTTGTGTATATAAATAATAAATAAATAATAATAAATAAATAATATCTTTATTGCAAAATAAGATAGGCAAAAGGTGCAGTCAGGGCAACAAGCCCTATCTCTGAACCAATACATTCAAGACAGCATAATATGCAAATTGGTTGACATTTTATAATAGAGTGGATAATAAACATGATAATAATAATAATGAATAGAGATAAATGAATAGAGATACGTAAATAATTACCATAGGAGAGTACCGTAATTGTTGTTGTATATATTACAGGTACCACAAATATAAAAATCATTAAGTTAAAGTATTAAGCTTGTAATAATATATAATGTATATATATAATATATATACTGTATAGTTCTGAAATAACAATTGAGATAATAAATATACTTGATTTCGTGTGTACAAGTTGTAAATTTAAAATCTTATTACTACAAATCTTATATATAGGGTGGGTGTATGCGGATGACGTCATATTTAATGCGCTTGGAGGCCATACTGGAGTAGTGCATAACATTGCTCAGCATAGGACAAACTTCATTTAAGCCAATTTTCTTTGGGAAATTTGTTATTTTTTTTGTTATTGTTATTTTTCTTACATACTTGAGATACTAATTCAACTTATTTACAACATCAATGCTCTCAAAAATATTGCATATAGTGTTTTTAAACTGGCAAAATGATTTTTTGTCCTATGCCACCCATATTATGGAGTTATCCAACATGGCGTCGACTTTAACATGATTGCATACACCCTATAAGTCGTGTAGAATAAAGATTTTAAGCTTATCATGTATACAATTCAATTCAATTCAAAATAGGCTTTATTGCAATAAAACACATTACATAAATTACATATGTTTGGGTTTAAGTAATACAACTTTATAACCAAGTCAGCCAAAGGGGAAAAGATATTTCGTTATATATATTTTTACCATTTACTAATATTAATATACATATATAGATATTTAGTTATTACATGCAACTTATTATCAAATATTATATATATAATGCAGTATAAAACATAAAAAATCATATTTCTTCTTTCTTTCTTTTTCTTTTTCCCCCAGTGAGTTATATCCTGTAGTATAGGCAGCCAGTGCGACAATAATAAAAAAAGTGGGCGTGGCAGGCAGACGTCGTACGCGATATAGCATGAACAATGTTGATATTACAGAGCAGCTATTACCCTCATGTTCAGACAGAGAGGATGTTTGCATGACATTATATACTCTCTTGTTGTACAGTATTTGCAGTAAAAATACTATAATATATAGACAAAACAGTTGTTTCAATACATTTTGTACTAACGATTATTTAAAAAAAAAAAAAAAAAAAAAAAGCGAACTTTTTTATTTTTTCATTTTTTTTTTATTCTGCTCAAATGTAACAGTAAGAAAAATGATGGAACACAATTATTATTGATTAAAAAAAATATATTGCAATATTTTTTGAGTTTCTTATCTTTAAAATATTGCATCTATATATTTTTTTCCGAGTGAACAGTCTATTTGAAATGAAAACCTTTTTTATTTCCTCTCTTTCTTATATTATAGTGAATTTTAAAGTGTCTTTATTAATTTGTTACAACAAAGTTTATTAATTTTCTTTCTTATTTGCTTTTATTTTCTTGAAGGAGTAAAAAAAGGAGAAGAAAAGGAATTCAAGTCATTTTATATATAAAAAATTCTGGATAGAAAAAAAAAATGTAGAGAATTCAATGTCTGTTTAAATTTTATTTGCAGACATACAATTGAATTTTCATATATTATTAAATACACTTTTTTTTTTTCATTTTTTACAATTTTTGGGTTTGTAAAAGGAAAACATGCATTATTTTAATAATTAAAATTATTGAAATATATAATATTATATAAACTTTATAATAAATATAAATTTTAAGACAAACACAATGATTTTATGGTGCAATTTTAAACAATCTCAAGATAACGTAATATATTTGAGTTAGCTGTTTTTTAAGCTTTATAAAACTACCCTTTGGACAATGTGTAATATTCTGCAACATTTATTATTATTATTTTTACACCCGTGATTTACCTGTTTTTTCCAGATTTAAATTAACTAAAACAAACCAAAGGGACTACTGTAAAAACAACTTAATTTAATTGTTTGGATAAAAGCAGTTTAATTAGTAGAATTAGTAAAGTTTTTCCTGAGTGGGAGTTACAACAACACATAAATATACAGTAAAAAAACAATAGCAATGAAAGTTAATTAAATAAAGTACGTATATATTTATATAAATATAATATAATTAAAATATTAAAATTTTACATTTCTATAGTTTAAGTTGTAAAAATGTCGATTTTCAGACTAAAACAATCACCATTGAAAACATTAACGATACAAAAAATTCTCGAAAACGAGCCAGAGTTTCAGATAACATTCATTGAACTGAAATAACTTTTTCTTTTTTAGGCCTTTGAAGTTTTAGCTTTGTACAAGCAGCTCTTTTGTGTTTTACACAACAATCAAATTACAAACTCATATGTTAGTTTGCTTTGTTCATGCTCGTGTATGTGGCCAAAAATCACCATGAGTTGAAACCCAACTCATAGTAGGTGTCACTGATTATTTCAGATTTTAAATATTGAATCAGTTCTTTTACAAAAAGTTAGAAAATTAAAAAAAAAAAAAAAAAAAAAAAAAAGTTTTTAACAGAATTTAATCTTTTGAATTTGAGTTATCGCTTATAAAAATGTATTTTTTATGTAAATAATGTTATAAAAATACTGAAGTTGAAAAATGCATTAAAGATTTACTTACAAGGACAAAAAAAATAAATGCGTAATAATTATGCTAGCTGCTTATTTTCAGCACAATTTGTTCAATACAGCATAACATTATGCTCTGCATATTATGCTCTGTACTGCATAATTACTATGATACATAGCATAAGTATTATGTTAAACAGTAAACTATTTATATTGTTCCAATTTAGCATTATTTATGCTATAATGACATAAATACAGCATAAATTACGTAATTTATGCTTTTCGTGTATAAAACAAATACAGTAAATTATATATTTTACAATTACATCATTGAATTGAAGAAAGTTACTTTGCTTTGAATGCAACTGTTTAAGTTCAAAAAATACCAATAATTTGAAGTAAAATTTACATTTTAAATACCATTCCATAGATAGTAAAAATTACCTTAAATAATAAAGATTGCAACGCTCTCTTATTGCTCCAAAAGTATTATTACCTTTTAATAGTTGAGCCTACCTTAGCCGAGTCTGAGGCACAATGGTATTAGGGCGTTTCTCGGTGAGTACGTGAATTTTTTCAGATATCCCGTAGTTTATAATGTATAGATAATGTATAAAAAAAGGTAGCGATAGTGCATTTCGTACCTTTTACTATTTTGCCTGATCGCCAACTTCGGATCAAAAATATTTATACGAAAAAACATTTTCCCACCATCAAAAGGTGAAAAATAGCGGAAATGACAATTTAAAATTTACAAAAGACGAACGAAATGAGTTTTCACTACCTTAAACTAATATTATCTACAGTCATGGAGTCGATACCAAAATTTTCGATACCGATACGATACCGATATTTTTAAATTTTGCCGATACCGATACCGATACGATACTCGCAAAAAAAATTTGCTCCGATACGATACCGATACGATACCGATATTTTCCGATACTTTTTCGATATTTTTGCTATATCTCGTACATAAATATTACACCAAAAATTTCATTTTTTTTCTCTCTCATCTTTGAGATATAAATTTATATAATAAAATCCATGCACATTTTTATCACATTTATTTATTATTTTATTTACCTATATTAATATTCACTTATTTATTTATTTATTTATTTTATTCTATTGTTCGTTTGTTAAACTAAAATGACAAAAATAAATTATAGTAGATTTAAAAAAATAATAATAAAATTAAAAATTTAATTCGTTTAATGACATTGAATGATAGAATATCCTTTATTACTGTTTCCAGGCACTTTTATAATATATTTATGAATTAGCAATTTCCTTATTTAGTATAGAATTAATTTTCAAATATTTAATAAATTTAATTTTTTTTCATGGTATTTTTTATTTGATAAAGTAAAGTATCTTTAGCTTTCGTTTTTTTTTATTGTACCAACACCGATTAAGCATATAAAATGAATAGAAAATTCAAAATTATAATATTCCTGTAATGGAACTTTTAATAATAATTTATCAATTGATCGTGCTTTAGTTTAGCATACATAATAATTAAAAATACAAGTTTTATAATTTTAAACTCTTTTTATCATTGATTTTTTTTTGTCTTATATAATCTTAAGTACTTGTTATGTATAGTTAGCAAACATTTAGAAACATTTACCTTGAACTTACTTTATAATTATGTACAACAACTATCAACAAATTCAAAAGAAAAGGAAAAAGGCAAAATAAATTTAATTATTGTCTAAGAAGGTTTCAATGATTATGGAGGTGGCTTGATTTTTTTTTCATCATATATAATCTCTCTAATCTTAATTGTTTATTAAAGCAGTGCATGAAAATTATCATAAAGCATATTTATATTATATAAATTATGAATTAAAAACTAAAAAGAACTTGAAATTTTATTGTCATATATTGTAATGTGTATATTTTGTTTATTATTTAATCAAAAATTGTTTAGTAACAAATGCACTAGATTTAACCTTTAACCTTTAGAAAAATATCTAGTGCTTTTGGCATCACAATTAAAAAATGAATGAATAAATAAATAATGAAAAAAAATAAAATAAATAGATAATTTAATTATTATAGATCAGTAAAAGAATGAATCACACTCCTGTTTTTTTTTTTTCTTCGTCTTACTGTTAATATAATTTAAATATTTTAAACGTCTTACATAGTCATTTTTATGCGAATATAATTACAAAAAGCTGACGATTTTTAGTTTTTGAATGCGCATACAACAAAATAAAATTCAAAATAATAATATATAATACGAAAAAAGTACTTACCTCTAGATGTTTTTTAAAAAGGTTATTATATAACAACGTGAGCTAAATTAATGTTAATCCTCTGAAAGTATCCACGAATCTGAAGAAAACCGCTGAGTTTCCTATGTCAACAGTTCGTGTCCCCATGGTGGGGCTCAAATCATCCCCGCTAAACCAAAGGGGTTAAAGTCCAAATTTCCCCTCTGGTCGCCAAAATCCTTTAATTTTGTAAGCCTTTTAAAATTTTTAACCTTGTAAAAATTTCGTAGAAAGATATTAATGGAAGTATGCTCCATCTTTTGTTATTTGTAATGCATTGAATTAATTTACAGTTCAAAGTTTTAAAATGTCAATCATTGGGTTATATTATTTTATTGTGCTTTCTACCGGCGCTTTAGTCATTAGGAGAGATCATAGATAGTGTACAAGCACACGACGGATTTCTCAGAAACTTGACGACAATCGCTCAGAAAAAAAATTTAACACCGTGGTTTTATTTTTATTGTATGTAAAATACAACAGTTTTTAGCTTTACCTGGTGGCTCCATGCTTTATTCTTTTAATACTTATACTGAAAAGGTATAAAATAAAAATACTTTTTTTGCACGTCGCCCTGCCCTATATAGCTGTTGTTATAGCAAAATGAAAAATATAGGAGTGACTTTTATTGTCCAGATAATCACTACTTGTGGAATGTTCTCGTTGCTTCTAAATTCTAAAGTTTTTATTTTTATTATTTTTTTTTGTATTTTTTTTTTGTATTTTTTTTTTTGTATTTTGACTTATTTTATGAGAGCGAGCAAAAGTCTCAAAGTATCGGAAAAAAGTATCGAAATTCGACGATATTTTACTGATATCGGTGATCGATACCGATATTCGATACTAAGTTAAAAAAAGGCCCCGATACTATACCGATACGATAAAAGTATCGGTATAGTATCGGATATCGTATCGTAGTCGATACCGATACTCCATGACTGATTATCTAAAGCTTGTTTGGTATACACTTGATTTGCTCTTATATACTCCGCACTTTGATGTCCGAGAAATGTCAGTGTGTTACAGATAACACGATAGGAGATGTGTCTATATGATATTTGTATTCATGTCTCCAGCCAGTTCAAGCGGTTGAGGTGGTAGCCCACGCCATGTCAAAGGTTTCTCAGTATCGTTCATCAATCCACCTCACCTCATTCAGTTCTATATGAAATCACATGGTCATTGGGTCTATCCATCTGTGGTTTATACTGATGTGTCGTATATATTATTAGAACTCCTTTTCATCTAATTGATGAATGAACTCGATTGATGAATATATGAATGATGAAACAATTTAAATACAAATTGTAATTTTATATAATAAGTGTCATTTATTTTTTAATTGGTATGTTGTAAATAGTATTGACAATCATTTCTATATTGTCATTTATGGCAATAACCTAGACTAATGCAATAGATTGTATTATGTATGTTGGATGAAAGAAATGAATAAAGAATTTTGAATTTTACCGATGTTTGCACTATAACTAAAATTTTATAAAGTATAAAATATTTTCAACAATTTTATGTTGAAATTCAAATTTAGTAATTCATATTTAATTTCCATAAACTAACTCTATTAAACCTTAATACAACTTACAATAATATCTTAAAGACATAGAAATATATTCTGTAAAGATATATATAAAATTAAATATAAATAAACCATTCTTAATTTAATTAAAAACAATTAATTCTATAGAAAACAAAATTTTGTCTTAATCCAAATCAAGTCAAGATTTAATATTGAGAGAAATAAAAAACATTTTCATATCAATTAAGAAAGCAGATATATAGAGCTACAGAGACAGAATTAATTTGAGAAAGTAAAAGCAATTTTATTTTTCTTTTATAGACAAATTAATTTAGTCTTAAAAGCTTGAGAATTGTCAACGAATGTAATTAAAGACGTGAGGACTCTGTTTTCTATCTCATAGTGAGACTAAGAGTGGGGGGGGGGGGGGGGGAGAGGGAGGAAGAGAAATAGAAAGATTGAAAGAGAAGAGGCAGACTGGATAAAAAGGACCCACTAATAACAATTATAGCCAGATTAAAACTATTATAAAGAATAAGGATTTAACAAATGCTCCCATCTCTCTCTCTCTCTCTCTCTCTCTCTCTCTCTCTCTCTCTCTCTCTCTCTCTCTCTCTCTCTCTCTCTCTCTCTCTCTCTCTCTCTCTCTCTCTCTCTCTCTCTCAGTTTTGATAACACAATAATCTTGCAAGTCATTTAACATTGAAGTCACTATTTATAATATTTTATCCCCGTAATCTAAACAAAAGTAGAAATTAAAGTGACATGCAGGATTGTTAACTAGTTTTGGCTAGTTAAAACATATTATGGTTAAAAGTTTTTTTTAAGGCAATAATAATAATAATTAAATAAAAAATGGTGATACTGATAATAATAAATAAAAAAAAAACGTGGACGGTAGAAATATTCCAAAATTAATATCTAGAGGGGCAAGAGAGAGAGAGAGAGAGAGAGAGGCCGAAGAGGTTGTTAAAAGGTTTTAAAGTATCACTAATTATGTTTCAAATTTTAAGTGAGTATTTCAATAGATTACGAATAGTGCTTCGTGACATTGTAAGCTCTAGTACTTACATGCAATTTTCTTGTAATATTTAATTTTCTTACTTAGCTGGAGAGTTTATTTTGCTAAAAGTTCAATCAATATACACCTTACAGTGCATAATTATGTTACTAAATTATCTCTCATTCATATCAAACTTATATATTATATACTTTTATTTAAAGCTAATGATCAAAGATTATACATGGAGTAAATTAAATGCATAATAATTACTAAGATTTCAGTAAAATTTAATAATAACAATGAAAATTATGCTCTATCAAATAAGAAATATATTGTAAAACATAAAAGATTATAAATATGTTGTATAAAGTATGCTTATTTAAGCTATTTAAAAATTGGACAGTTTTTGATTATAGAATATAAATGCAGCATAAAAAGAAATATAATTTAATAGGTAATTTTCACCGTCAAAATAGTGGCTCTAAAATATAAGTGACAACATTCTTTAGAGTGGAGAATATATTTCTTGAACTTAAAGCCATAGACCACATAAAACAGCAAGTGCTTTTTAATGAATAAACACAAAATGGGATCTTCAAAACTGATGACAATTTTTACCAGAATGCGTTAATGTAGACCCACGAGAGAGCGCGAAATAACTGTAAAGTATGCAATTTGTGTGAAAACTCATGTTCATTACGTCAGAAACATGCAAAAATAAGTATGAAAATGTTGTGCGGGTTGCATAAATCGAAATTTCTGATCACTGCTACGGAGCTACAGTTTGGTTTTGAGACAAACTAATGTTATTTATGTAAATCCCATGAAGTGTTTTGTGATATAAATGGTTATGTTTTTCTCTGGTCTATTCCTTTAAATATAAAATGGTCTTCAGTTGTTACCTAACTTAATAATAAGTCTTAACGCGACAAGAAAACAAAAGCTGACACTTAACCACTATATAAAAAAGTAAAATCAAAAGTTTCCAAAACATATTGCTTATTTATACGACGAACTATCAATACGCTATCCAGTCCGCCCCCTTTTTTTATAGAGTTAATTGCTTTATTCGTCATTCTATTTTTAGCACTTTGCAATAAATCCAACAGGAAAAGTTCGCAAATAAAAATATCAAGACCAGTAAGTCTCATCAAAACTTTTCTAATTGCTTTTTTTTTTTTTTTTTTTTTTTTTTTTTTTTTTTTTTTTTTTTTTTTTTTTTTCTGACTCGATCAATTGGCTGTGTGTCTTCTATTATTGAGAGTGCTTCATCAAATTTATGGTTCTTAAAAATATTTTTTTCCTTGTTAAATTGGTATTATGATCAATTTTGTTATTTCATTATGTATAATATAGCCTTTAAATCAAATATAGAATATAAGGAAATAATATAAATTATTAATGAATTTTTTACCATAGTATAAAATAATAAAAGTAAATGCTTTTAAAAATATTAATTTAAAAATATAAATAATAAAAAAAGAAGTTTTATTATTGTAAATAATACAGCAGGCTTAAGCATTTAATTAATAGTATTTTAATTATATTAATTTGTTAATTTATCAGATGAATAACTCGATTGCAACTTCTTGCTATTATAATATAATATTAATTAATAATAACAATATATTTTTATTAAGAGGCCAAAAAAGGTACATACCTACTTACATGGTCCTCTGACTTTTAATTTAACAATAATCACTTGGCAGAGTGTTACTGACATACTGCTTACTTTGTAAATTAATAATAAAAAAAAAAAATAAGTAAAAAATAAGCCCTAATATTTTAAACTCATAAAAAAATACATAAAATATATTAATATGTATAAAAATATAGTATTATAGCTAAATTTTAGTAACATTTAAATACGTATCATAATAAAGAATCAAACAGAAATAAAAAAAAGCCAATATTGAGGCCTGATGTTTTACCCACACTCTAAAAAATGGTGCATTACTTTAGTTACAAATCCTAACTTCTTTAAGATTATACACTTTTAAGTTATTATGAGTAGCTAAAATAATGCATTTTAGCAAGTTATTAAAAATAGCTAATTTAAGTTGTTTTAAGTTTTTTCAAAGTGTTTTTAAGCTATTTTAAGTTAAATTAGCTATTTTTAATAATGTGCTAAAATGCATTATTTTAGCTACTCATAATAACTTAAAAGTGATTATCTTAAATAAGTTAGGATTCGTAACTAAAGTAATGCACTAATTTTTAGAGTGCACTCTTATATCTCACTACAATATTGTAATATGACGACTTAAAAAAAAAGTCGTATGTTTAAACATGTATAATTAGATATGTAATAGAGAAGAATGTAATAACACAATTTATGGCACTATATTTTAACAGTTATTTATTAAGAAAAACTGTGATTACTATTGGTTTATTTACTGTGACATTATGATTGAGTTTAATAACTAATTTGTGTTTCAAAATTTTGCTTCATTAAAATTTGTAATATCAGTGGTTTATATTGCAAAAGTAGTTTTTGTTATTGCATAATATATTATTGACTGCCCACTTTGAGAAATATATTTGTCATTGAGAAATATATATGTAGTTAAAATTTGTACCTAAACGAGTGTCTAGCCTAGTACACACATAAAGTCATTAATATTCTGCTCAAGTCGACGCTAAGTAGTCAAGTTTTCATACTTTGAAACACGTAAGAGAAACTTTTGGAACTTAAATACCAATGTAATAAGGACACACTGAGAAAAATTATTTAAAGTCATAGAACAGAAGATTTTATTTTAGCATTTACATCACAAAACACTTATTGGGACTTACATAAATAACATTAACTTGTCTCGAAACCCGCAAATATTGCGCCGTAGCAGTATTTAGAAAATTTTGATTTATGCAACCTGCACAACATTTTAATACTCTTTTTTTTGTGTGTGCTTGTTTCTTTTAGTTTACCACTCTAAAAAAATGTATCAAATACGTTTTTTTATGTATTACAAACACTTTTTTTTTTTTTTTTTGCGTTACAGTGCCCGAAAATATCATGTAGAAAATATGTATGAGATAAAAAAAAAAGTTTTATTTTCTTAGAATGACTATAATATACCAATTTGTTTTCTCAGTGTATTTAAGGAAAAATTACGATATAATGTAACACAACGTAATGCTAAAAGTGATAAGATATTAAAAGTCTTTACCTAAATATCCATTTATAAGTTAGATCAAAAACTTACCATATTAGTTGAAGGTACGTTTTTTTTTTTTCTTCAGTGTATTGTTTTAAGAAATCAATTTTATATATTTTAATATATCAACTAAATATTAGTTCTGAATATAAAATCACTTTTGAAACCCTTTTAATATTGATCTTTATAAAAAGAAAAAAAATTATTTTTCAACTGCGAAATTCAATTTCATATAATTTTTTGATATTGATTTTTACTTACAAAGATAAAAGTGGTGGAAAAGATTAAAAAAAGAAAAAAATGAGAAATAAAAAACTCTGAACGATAAAAGTGTTATTTTTAACTTTTTATTTTCAATTTTTGATAAAAATCTATATTATAGAATCATTTCATTTACTATAATACTTAATATAAAATGAATAAATTTATATTTATTTTTATTTATTACAATTTAATGTGTTACGATTCTATCTTGCACTGCTATCAATTTAAATTTTCATGTAATCATAATATAAATTAGATAAAATTTGGTGTGGAAAACAAAGTCATGAACATCACGCTCGCCCAATACTCTGCTGTAATTGTTTGGTACAAAAATATAGGCTTAAAATATTTTTTAAAACAAGGGGAGTATACTTCAATAAAAGTACCATTTTGCATTGTTGAAATAATTTTTATTTGAAAATAGTAGCAAAAATTAAAAAAAAAAAAAAAAAAAAAAAAAAACGTGTATCATTTTTTTTTTTTTTTAATTATTTTTTAAAGTTTTTTAAGTGATTATGCAGTTGTGTTACAAACACTCACAGATCTCAATTTTTGTGAATCAATGATAAATGCATAAAAAAAGAAAAGACCAGAAAGAGAAACAGTTGACTATACATAAAGTAAAAGAGAGAGCTATAGATTTCCAAAGTATACATTTTCTTCTTTATTTTTAGTAAATCCAATTCCCATTGGATTTAGTTTTAGATTAATTTGAGAATAAGAAAAATAAAAATTCTTTCTCTATAACATTTAGAATGGTGAAATTGACATAGGAGTCGTATATAATCACATGATCGATTGAAGGGCCTTTTTACTTTCCTTTTCTCTCTGACTGAATGAACTGAAATACAATTACGATAAATCAATAAAAAATCAATAAAATAAAAAAAACACGAAAGAAACAAAAAGATCAAATAACAAAGGATGAAATTTACAGCACAGAAAATTTTTCTGTCTTTTCATTTTTTATGGTTTAATTGTTATTATTATTTGAGAATTAAATTTTTGAAATTTGAAATGAACAAAGAAACACAAATACTTAAAGAACAGTAATGTCAATTGGTTAATATAGAATTATGACAAAATTGCCAATTATAAATTATTGTATAATAATTAGTAATATCAGTTTTACAGCATAAAATATGCTGTAAAACTGATATTGCTATAGCAACATAAAGTCTTGATCACATGATGCAATATCTTTTCAATTTGCGCAGTAGTATTAAAGCCCTTGTCAACTTACTTTTATATCATTTAGAATACTAGATTGATAATTTCATTATATAATAAGTTATATATTATATGATTGTAAATAAATGATTGCTGTTTAAATTGTGCTTAATTTGGTAATTTTTATACTTTAATTTAATTATTTTACTTTACTTTATTTTAAATGTAGATATAAAGTTTCATACTTCAATTAAAATGTTTCTAAAGCCATTTTATTTTAAATTTGCTTTAAACATAAAATAACACATAGAATAGAAAATTGATATAAAAAAAGCAATCATTTCTCTTTTTTTAACAATATAGATATTAATTTAATTGTAAAATAATATGATTCCAAGTTTAATTATAATTAATTTACTCTGTATATCTGTTTTTAAATACTATATAAAATAATTAAATTTACATTTTAAAATATAACAACTCCCACGTTATTGCCTTTTTTGTTACGCTATCAAAAAAATCATCAAGTTTAATAAAGTTTCATTTTGTTTATAACAAAACATAATGAAATAATGTTCACAAAAAATGTAAAAATTTTTATAAAAGCAAACAAAGTACGTACATTATTACAATATTTACTTAGAAACAAAATATAATTAAAATATAATATTTATTATTAATAAATGTAATATAGTTTGATATAGAGAAAGTTTTCTGCTTACATTTAATATTTTTCCGTAAAGGTTTCAATATTAAGTTTTCACACACAAATTTTATTATTTTCAATGTGTATAAAAAATTTCTAGTTAAAGAAATAGAACACAAGAAAACATAAGCGATTATATCACAAAACACTTGATGGGACTTAAATATAAATAACTTTACTTTGTCTCAGCATAAATTACTTAATTTATTTTTTCTGTGTTTGAAAATTTTAGGTTATAATGCGAGTATTTTAAACTCTCTCCGATAAATCATAAGATTAACCCCACAAACCGAGTGTAAAAATTGTAAAGTAAGCAAGTTGTAGCTGTAAAATCTGGTAAGCAAGACGCCACAATTGGAAATTGTTAAGCAAGTTGCCTACTTTACAAGTTTTTTTTTTTTTTTTTTTTTACTTTGCTCTTTTTTGTTTTAAAAAAAATAAAACCCTTTGAAATTGAAAAAATTGAATTAAATACTTGTGCCTAACCGTGTATAATGTAAGATTTTTGAAAATACAAACCCTTTGAAATTGATTTATTGATTATTGAGGATGCGATTATTTTTAATATCACCGGGAAAAAAGTGAATACTCAAACTTTATAATATGGATTATCACGTAAGTCATTTAGTCATTTTCTTTGTCTCATACATATCTGAATTGATATGTAGTTGATGATCCGAGATCTAATAGAGTTGCAATAATGAAACACCCCTATTGAACATTGTTAAAAGAAGTGAGTAAGTGGGCTTGCACTTATTTTTGGCCTACAAATAGAAACTATTTATTATTATAGGATTTTTTCAAACATAATTTATATTTTTGGAATATTCAGAAACCATCAAATAGCATGTTACGTAAAATTATTAATTTAATAGAAATTCGAATCCATTCTGGTTTGGATATGTCATAAAAAAAAAAAAAAAAAAAAAAAAAAAAAAAAAAAAAAGCAATTATGTTCGTTTCTGTTAGTTTTTCTATTATATGAAAATCTTGGTATGGTATATTTTACATAAATATTTACATTGAAACAACGAAAGCACCAAATGATGTGTAAGCAGTGCCATCAAAATCTTCATTTAGGTAAAGACAAGGCGCTTGTTGTTATTATTATTTTTTTTTAAATAAAATGTTATACATTAAAACGCCAACTTTAATATATAAGTTCTCTTTATTTATTTATGAATTTATTAAAAATTTATGAATGGATGTTTTTTTTTTTAGTGTAATTCACAGTGAATAAAATTAGCAAAAATTACATGGTTTATACGTTTTATAATATACATTAATGAAAATTTTGTCAAGTAAAAAAAATGTCAACGTCAAAAAATGATGTACTAAACATGGTGCTGCTTTTGACTCAAACTTAATTATCTTTTTCTTTTTTCCTGTTAGAGATAAACGTGACACTTCTTTGTCACTCTTAAATGTAACTTTAATTACAGAAGTCAACTCACATTTTTGGCCCTACTTTAAAGAGAGAGAGAGAGAGAGAGAGAGAGAGAGAGAGAGAGAGAGAGAGAGAGAGACGTTTTTAATATACTTGGGTTGGCATGAGTTATATTAAAATATTAATATGGCTTTTGTGTAACTTGTTAAAAGTTACCAGCGTTTAATATTACTTGAAAAAAAGAGTATCGTATTATAAAGCCTCTCAAATACTCTATAAAGTAATATGTATGATGTAATATAGTATTGAAGTATTGTAATCGTTTTCTTGTTGCTTAAAATTAATATTTTCAATTTGAAACGGACAAAAATAACTACGTAATAATTATGCTAGCTCATTTTTAGCACAATTTATTCAATACAGCATAATATATTATGCTATATTTCATAATAATGCACCACTTGCAATGAACAGACTTTTAAAAATCGTTTTCACTTTATATAAAGAAAAACAATTCATTGCAAGTGGTCCATTATGTCACAAAGCATAAATATTAGATTGTACAGCATAATTATGTATGTTGTACTAACTTAGCATCATTTATGCTATAATGACATTAATGCAGCATATATTACGTAATTTATTATTTCCAAGTATATATTTCGAAGTTTTGCATCAATTTTGATCAATTTACAAAGAAAGAGGATACGTAATTTGCACGCCTAATAGATATGCAATATTAACTATATACAATTTTTTTTCTATGATCTAATATATATTGTATAAGTCTATTTCCTGTATATATGTTATTGTTATGCTTGTACTGTGTGTACCTCCATTGTATTGGACGTATGTCTCATGTATTTGGTAACTACAATAATTCAAATCAAATAATTATGATAGCAGTATATCTTAGGTGATTTTTAATGCCTATCTCTGCAAATAAAAGATTAATTAAAAATATTTCCAAAATGCTTCAAATATAATTTTTTTTTAAGTATTAAATGGACCAAGCTCCATCAGTAGCTTTCACAAAGAATAAAAGATTCTCTAAAAATTGATTGATTTTTATATATTAAAACATTTCAGATATGTCATTTATAATATTAAGTACAATTTAAAAGCAATATTACTTTGCAATGCTCTCCAATTTTTTGAAATTTCATATCACGATTTTATAACTTTATTGTCATAAAAAAAAAGAAAAAAAAAAAAAAAAAAAAAAAAAGTTGTCTTGAAAATCTTAATGCGATTTGAAAATTTTAACGTAGTTTTTATAAGTTTTAAAGTTTTAAGCATTATATTTTATATGATAAATAATAAACGATGCTATAATAAATCATCATATTATAGTAACAACGTCTTTAATATTTCATGCACATCTTCGATAATACGTTACTTAGATCGTATCTATATAATCTATACTTCACTAATGGTTCTCACATATAAAGTCAATGAGACCCCGTGCTGTATACTGTACACTCCTCCAGAATAAATTTGACCGAAGTGTTAATCTCTCCAAATGTTAAATATATGGGGAAAATTTAACACAAACGGTCACATTTATTCTGGAGGAGTGTACGTATTATATGAGACAGGAAGATAAGGTTTCTAATAATCTCCGTTTTTGGTTTGTATTACGGAAATGATTCTGTCACTCACAAATTATCGGAGATGTGACACTGAATTATAATGTAATACTGAACATATCAGACAATTTTGAAACCGAAAAGGAAAGTACTAAGATTACATCTAATGCCTTTTACATAATATATTTAAGACAAAGTAACATTATGGGATTTTTTATTTGGGGGAAAAGAACCTGGAACCAGAAGTTCATATATTTGATAAAGCTTTATATTCAAATTTTAATTTGATTCTTTTGTTGACTATGTATTTGTTTATTGTGGTTTCTATTTATTTTGTAAGGAGAAAATTGATAATTAAATATGCTGTATGTATTTCCATGATTATACAGATTATAACATTAAATTTAATTTCATAACAAACTTAATAGTTGCTATGGTAATCACATTTATTAAAAATTTAAAATCTTTCTTCGAGGAAATTCTGGATAAATATTTCTAAAGTCTTAAAAATTCTTAATTTGTATAACATGACACAATAAACATGGTGCAATATTTGTGCATGATTTCATTCAATTTACATTGAAAAAACATTTGCATCCTATCACATTTATGAAACAATATTGTAAATTTTATTGCTCTATGTGAACAGCTCTTTACATGCATTGAATATGTTAACAATAAAAATAATATTTCTTACAATATTATGTAAGAAGTGAACACTTGAGAAAACATTTAGGTTTTAGCAATCCAATTTTTAGGTTGAATAATGATCAAAACAGTTACATACTATATGGTGTGTGCGCATGACGTCATTCTGAATGCTATTCGCTGTTCTTTTTGAGCAATGAATAACATTGCTCAACATAGGACAAACGTAGTTTTTGGCTATTTTCTTTGAGATATTAGCTTTTTTTTTTTTTTTTTTTTTTTTCTTCCATACTTGAAAAACTAATTCAACCTGTTAACAGCATTAATGCTCTCAAAAATATTGCGAAGTATTTTTAAACAAGCAAAATGAGTCTTTTTCCCATATTATTTAGTGCTCGCTTATGACGTCGACTTTAACATGAATGAAACCACCCTATACGTTTTGAGAACAATTATGAATCTTATAAAAATGATCAAAGATGAAGAAGCTGTTCAGATAGTGCACCAAACGTTCGCTAGAAGTCAGTATTTGTCAATAATGTCTATAGATGTAAAAAAAAAAAATAATAATAAAAAAAAAAGTTAAAAAAATAACAATGATTTTTTAAGTGTATTGTTGACATTTTCCCCCCAAGTGCCGTCGTATTATTTCAAAATTCAAAACACTTATAAAAAAAAAAAGTGATATACAAAATACAACAATTTATCATCCAATAAATAGAAAATGATAAATTACAAGTTTGAAATTTTACGTGATATAGTTTTTATGAATATTAAAGAATCATTTAATAATTATTTCAGAATATTATAGTTCACTATAGAAGAACATTATTAATAATAAAAAAAGCTCTCGTTGCATTATAAAAGAGCAATAAGTAGGAAATATATTGAAAGCTAGATTGATGTGGGCAAAGCACTTAGCCACTCTTATAAAAGAGAGAATGGACCAGACAGAGTTTTTTTTTTATTTTTTAATATAGTAATAACACGGAGAAAATGTATTACACGGTAAAAAAAATTTCTATTATGGCCTATATTCATACGCACGGGAAGAATTAATTACATAATTTATGTAATTATATATATATATGAATGATGCTAAATAAGAACAATAATATGAATCATTTTGCTGCTCGGAAAAAATTAACTAAAGAGTTACTATTTAGACTTTTATTTATAATAAATTCATTTAATAAATACAAAGTTCTTTAAGATCTGAAGAGTTAACTATTTACCGCTGAAGAAATTACGTTTATACTAATAAGTTACTCTTTAAACTTTTTTCAAAAAAGTTATTGGTTAGAGTTACTTCTATGTATCTGAATAATTTCTTAAGTTATGTTTTCCGTGTGTTGTATGGAAAGAGTTGTGCTGAAAATGAGCCAGCATAATTTAATTATTAATGTACGTATTTATTTTTGTCTGCGCGAAGTAATATTTACGTTGTGTTGTGTAGTTTTTTTATTATTAATTTTTTCGTGCAGATTATGTGCAATAAAATTCAAGTATAATAATATTAAAGATACCTGTGGGTTTGTCTTTAATGATTTTTTAAAATTAATTATCAAAATTACTTAGAGTTCTTATTATCCTGCCTAGACGTTGTCGCGGTTTCTCTAGGCTGTCATAGCTTATGCCGGCCTGTGTATTTACAGCACTTTAAAAATTGGTGCATTACTTTAGTTACGAATAGTAACTTATTTAAGATAATCACTTTTAAGTTATTATGATATCTAAAATAATGCATTTTAGCAAATTATTAACAATAGCTATTTTAACTTAAAATAGCTTAAAAAACTTAAATTAGCTATTTTTAATAACTTGCTAAAATTTATTATTTTAGCTACTCATAATAACTTAAAAGTGATTATCTTAAATAAGTTCGTATTTGTAACTAAAGTATAATACACCAATTTGTAGAGTGAGGTAATGGGTGGCCGTGTGGGCAATTTCCATTATAAATGTCGACCAAACATTTTGTCTTGACGGGATTATGGTAAAGGTATAGCAAAATATCAATATATAATTATATAAAAAGTAAAGTTAATTCAAAATTAGTTCTTTGTTTATTTCAACTTAAATTGAAATAAATGCATCAACTTTAGGTTGTTTTTTCAATTCAAAACAATTTTAAATAAAAGTCAAATTAATATTTTTAATTAATTAGGTATACCAGGAATACTGTAATTGTCCTTTTTCTAACATAAATTGAGTATTCTTACCTTATATACAGTAATTAATTAGTTTTGATTGTATTTTTATAATTAAGTTGAAAGTAACAATAATAATTAATATTAAGTCAATATTATTGACAAGCTATACATTATAAGTTTTCTTTTCTATAATCATTTGAGTCCGTGACTAAAAAACAAAAATTTAATGAGATTCGAATTGGGAGTTTTACTGTACTTTTTACAGTATAATAAACTGTAAAATTTATGTCAAATTTGCCTAATTTATTTAATTGCAAATTTATTAAAATTAGGAGATCTTTTTTAGCAATTGTTTTCGGTTCACAGTAAAGTTCTATAAAATACTTCTCTCTCTCTCTCTCTCTCTCTCTCTCTCTCTCTCTCTCTCTCTCTCTCTCTCTCTCTCTCACAAATTTATTATTTCAAATCCAAGGACCCACTTGTCCAAAACAAACCCACAAAAAACCCTCATAACAAACTTTTTTCTTTGATATAAAATGCAGGAAAAAATAAAATAAAAAAAGAGTATTTCTTATTAAATTTAAGAGAGGAAAACATACGCTTGTTTTGCTCTAATAGCAATTTTGCTTGAGTGACCCGACTTGTCTACAACATACTACCGCAGTATCAAACTTTTATATCAGTATGTCTTTCTTTTTCTGTTTCTTTTTTTTTTTTTATTATATAAAATTATAATTGAGTTTTGAGGAAAGAGTCTAATATTTTTATAAAAAAAAAAAAAAAAAAATGAGATGAGATGAGATGAGATGAGATGAAACTTTCGAGATGAGTTTATGGAAATAAAATAAAGACATTTAAAGCAAGTTGTTATTGTTATTTAAATTATAAGTCTGTTATTATTATTTTCAAGACATAATTTATCTACAAAAGAAGTAATATTAAATTTAATTTAACACTTTAAACTATTTTGTTGGTTTATTATTTACTTAGAAGTTCAGATTTAATACGTAAGACTTAATAACTTTAATGATACAAAGTTGTTTTTTTTTTTTTTTTTTTTTTTCCTCTCTTTTCTGACCTTATGGAGACGTCCGAAAAAGCAGCACTAGGGCACAATAAAGTGGAAGAACAATAACTTTTTACGGTAATAAAATAAAACAAACCAGAAAACAAAATCTTAATTTATAGCAATGGTTTGTTTTTGATCGAATTTATACATGCGAGTAACCACATAAGAGTTGATAAGAGTTGACTTAACTAATATGTGTTATGCCAACTTTTACTTGAAAATTGCATACAAAAACTATTATCCAAGTAATGCGTGCATTTAAGTAAGTTTCAATCGAATTAGTTAAGTCCTATAAGATCGAATAAGTATAGCATTTTCTGAACGTACATACTCGATATTTGATATTTTTCAACAGTATTTTGAAGCACTATTTGTTTTTAGCTACACCCTAAAGCCATAGACCACATAAAACAACATGTGCTTTTTAATGAATAAACACGAAATGGGATCTTCAAAACTGATGAAAATTTTTACTAGAATGTAAATGTGGCCCCACAAGAGAGCGTAAAAGTACTGTAAAGTATGCCATTTGCGTGAAAATTCATGTTTATGACGTCAGAAACATGCAAAAATTAGTATGAAAATGTTGTGCGGGTAGCATAAATCGAAATTTCTGATCACTGCTACGGGGCTACTGTTGGGTTTTGAGACAAACTAATGCTATTTATGTAAATCCCATCAAGTGTTTTTTGATATAAATGGTTAAATGCTTATGTTTTTCTCTGGTCTGTTCCTTAAAAAAAATCATACATTTTTTATGTATCGCAATACATACATGTTTTGTGTGTCACATTGTCTCAAATTTGATGCAAATTCTTTAAGAGTGTTAAGTTACAATGAAAGGAGATTAATATTATATCTATACTGATAAAGCTAATAACATGATATTTCTATCACAAGTCAACAGGCTGGGATTTTTTTTAATTTCGGGCATTTGTTTGAAAAATTTAGATTATTCAATAACAAATAAAAAACCATATAAAACTATAAAATAAATAAATTGTAATTCAACCTAATTGCCATGTAAATAATCATGAAACCTGAAAATATATTGAATTTCCTTGAAATCATCGAACTCCCAGCTATACATAACTTTTACATGCATACTTTCTCATTAATGCATTTTAAATTAAAAGTATGTAAATTTAATCAATTTTAATATTTCTCTTAGAAAAGTTAATTAATTTTATTCTCGTAATAATAAATTAAAGTTAAGTTGATGTAAACAAAGAATGAGTCAGCATAAACCTGTAAGCATGACCTAATTTTGAGACAAACACCCGGCGTAAAAAGAAAGAAGAAGAAGAAAAAGTCAGTCTCTACGAAGCTGGCAGGTATATTTTACACATTACACTATACACAACCCGCATCTGTGCGAGTATGGCCGTGACCCGAGCCTTATATAATATCGATCCTTCTTGGCGCTACAGTATTATAGTAATATAGTAGTATGAGTATACTAACAAAAAACCGCGCTCAAATTACCCGGTTAAATATAGTATATTTTGTAAACATTGAAATGTTTTTTTTTAAAGAGAAGTTCAGGGGTTTCTTTAAACAATGAGATGAAGTTTTCAAATGATGCCCTAAAGCCCTTCCGTAGCCACCTGGTAGCCCTTGCAAACTCGTGTTCATACTACGAGACTTACAACCTACTACAGCATAATATTGTCTACGGTAAAGACGTATCTATCTATGACGTAAAGATACGGGGCATATCTCGCAGGATTATCATGAGGTTGCGGGGAATACGGGGCTACAGAAGGGCTTAGATGTTACATGAAGACATTTGATGATTATGAAGTCAACTTCATGTGGTTTCTTTCTACTTACATTATATATATATATATATATATATATATATATATGTATATATATATATATATATATATATATATATATATATATATATATATATATATATATATATGTATGTATATATATATATATATATATATATATATATATATATATATATATATATATATATATATATATATATATATATATATAATATATTATATATAATATTATATATATATATATATATATATATATATATATATATATATATATATATATATATATATATATATATATATATATATATATATATATATATATATATATATATATATTAAACGTTTCTTCCTACTATTTTTTTTTATAGTATAATATACACAATAGATATACAGTATTTGCGATTTGTAGTAAAAATACAAAATAATATATAATAATATGTATATTATACTAAAATACTTCAAAATTATACATTTAAAAAATATGTCATACATTTAAATGCATTCCTATAGAAATTACGTGAAAAACAACAACAACAACTGCTAAATAGCTTTTTATGTACAAAAATTTAATGATGAATAATCAATCAACGTCCTTTCAAATACGTAATTTTGTTGGGGAAAAAATTGTATTCAATAACAGCAAAATTCTGTATAAATTGATGTACTAATTTCCCATTTTATTTTTAGTAATCAGTGAAGCATTTTTATTTTTATTTATTACTATATGTTTTTTATGTCGTTGGTTAAACGTGTGGTAAAATTATTCCACATTAGAAGTAAAGATATTTTTTATTAGCTTAATTTTAAGCTTATATTTTATTAGCTTATAATGATGTTGATTTTATAACACGGATTATTTATGCGAACAAAAATATTAATTATTTTTTCTGTCTTTTTTTTTTTTTTTTTTTTTTTTTTTTAAATTGACGCATATATTATGCAATATAAATTTACAACAATATTATAAATAATAAATGTAAAATAATTTCATGCTAGAATGAATTATGAAATTACAGCTCTGATGAATTTATAATTATAAACTTTTATAATACATATTATACATGAATATAAAAACCACGTTCTATGTTTTTTTTTTTTTTCATTTTGATTAAATAAGAGTTCATTAGCTTGACTTGTATATTTTTTGTTTAGTAGTTAATTAAATGTTACGCCGTGACCTCTAATTAAAATAAATATCAGACTATTCTGTGTAAAGATTTTAATTTCATTCGCCACAAGATTTATATTTTTTTTAACCATTAAATTATCACAGAGACAATGAATTTACACTGAAGGGTCTTTTCATTACTTTTATATCGAAGCTACCACTTGTTTCCAGCTTTAAATGTTTTAAATGGCATCAAATTTATTTCTTGATATTATTCTAATATCATGTTCACACGGTGCGCAGTGTTTTCAATGTGCAACAAATAAAATATAATTTAAAATTTGTATCATTGAAAAATATTTACACCAAATTTACAGTAGTGTTATTCCAACACAAGCCTTCTTATGAGATGAGAAAAGTACGCGTTAAGTTTGAATGGTAAAATTAATCGACCAATCTTAATCGATAGTTCATAATTTTTTTAATTTTTATAGCAACAACGGCATTTTGAAATCCTGCATTTTTTTTAATTGCATATATTTTAGGCTCAAATACGTAAAAATATGTTTGAAGTAACTTATAGAAAATTTCCAGCCTAAATGCATGATTTAAAAAATAATAATAATAATAAAAAAAAAAAAAAAAAAAACACAAGGTTTTTGCGCACTGCCTGTATTTGGCTTGCCATCTCCATACCACCGGTAAACTCCATTATTGTTTTATGAATCAGATTAAAAATTATTGTGAATATTCATATGTGTTCTTTCAATGCATGCAAATAATTATATATATATTTAAATAAATGTCTAAATTCAATAAACTGCCTACCTGTTGTACTCATGTACTTTATAACTTACTTTATTCTATCCTAACCGAATGACATTTATTGGCAACGTTAAATATCATTAAAATAAAAATAATAAAAGCACTTATGGCTTGAAATATACATTTTACACTGACGTGAGAAAAACTTGTTTTTTCAATTACATAAATTTGAAAATGTCTAAAAGTAATCATAAAAAAATGTCTAACATGTTTGTACACATGTTTGTGTAAAAAATATACACTGCGTGTTTTTCTCATAGCAATAACATTGCAAATTTAGCGCGAGTTTTCAAATGTTGAAATATGTTATTTATTACAATTTCATGTACAGTAAAACCACTATCTAAAGATGGTTCTTTTAATTATTACATAAAAATACTAAATTTAGTTATTTATCATAAGTTTTATTGCAATATTGAGAAATACTTCACACTGTACATAAAGCTAACTTAAAAATATCGTGATTTAATAAACTTTAACGTTTTAGCTGTTTTAAAATGTTACTTTTCCAGACTATAGTGCCTGCCGGTTTACTATAGTAATTACATTGAATTTGAGTCTTACTAGATTAAATTTGCAATAAGTCAACTTAAAGCACCCTTTTCAAAATTGAATTATAATTGAATTATTTTATTATTTGTCCTACTTTAACCTTAAAGCCATAGACCACATAAAACATGTAATGTGCTTTTTAATGAATAAACACGAATTGAGATATTCAAAACTAAGGAAAATTTTCACCAGAATGTTAATGTAGCCCCACGAGAGAGCATGAAAATACTGTTAAGTATGTAATTTGCGTGGCTATTCATGTTTCTGACATCAGAAACATGCAAAAATTAGTATGAAAATGTTGTGCGGGTTGCATAAATCTAAATTTTCTGATCACTGCTACGTGGCTCAGTTGGAATTTTGAGACAAACTAAAGTTATTTATGTAAGTCACATCAAGTGTTTTGTGATATAAATGCTTGTGTTTTCTTCTGGTCTATTCCTTTAATATATTGAAATTAGTTCATTTAGGTTTCAATGATCGGGAATAATTAGATTATTTTTATTATTATTTTGTTATTGCTACAATTGCTCAAAGTTATGCCTGCTCTAATAAACAAATAGTTACAAATTTAGATAGTACAATGTAAATAACAGGAGAAATTATTCATGAAACGTGCTACACTGTCAGTACATGGAATTAACAATTTAATCTGTCTTTCAATAGAGAAGGATTTGAATCATCAAAATGTATTCATGGTAATTTACTGAGCTACATTATATTATAGATAATAATTTATTACACTGGAAGAAAATAAAAACACCTTCTATTTATTTATTATTATTTGTAAGTAACATATAAATACTAACGTAATTCATGATGAAATTTAATGCATCATAAATTTACTTACTTACTTACTTACTTACTTACTTACTTACTTACTTACTTATTTACTTACTTGCTTACTTGCTTACTTACTTACTTACTTACTTACTTACTTACTTACTTACTTACTTACTTACTTACTTACTTACTTACTTACTTACTTACTTACTTACTTACTTACTTACTTACTTACTTACTTACTTACTTACTAACTTACTTACTTACTAACTTACTTACTTACTTACTTGCTTGCTTATAGTTATATATTTACGAATTTATCATCGAAAACCAGGCTTACGCCCAAAACATTGGTGGTAGAAACTATACATAAATAAAATCATATAGGGTGGTTTCATTCATGTTAAAGTTGACATCATAAGTGAGTACTAAATAACATTAGCCGGTATAGGAAAATGACACATTTTGCCAGTTTAAAAATACTTCGCGATTTTTTTGAGAGCATTGATGCTGTTAACAGGTTGAATTAGTATATACCTCAAGTATGCAAGAAAAATAATAATATGCAAAAAAAATAGCTAATTTCCAAAGAAAATAGCCAAAAACCATGTATGCCCTATACTGAGCAATGCTATTCATTACTCAAGATGAGCATCGAAAAGCACTCAGAATGACGTCATGCGCACACACCCTATTTAATTATAGTCTACAACATAAAATTTTGAGAGTAATTAATTATTTAATTTTAATTGTAGTCCACAAATATAATTCTTATTATTTTATTGTGTTATTATTTTATACTTCTCATACTTTATGAACGAATCTGATCAAAAGTAAACTTATATTTATGAGTTTTCATGTGTGTGTGTTTTTTAAGTGTAGCTTATTAGTTATAATTTATAATAAAAAGCTAGTGATGAAATTGAATACATAAGCTGATAAAGCTTATTATAAAGTTACATAGTAATTTAACATTTTGAGTTTCATAAATATGAATAGAATATGAATAGAATTTTATACAAAACATCTCTTTGATTTTGTAAACTCAGTAGTTAAATGAATGACACGTTAGAGTAGCATGCTTAATGTACAGTATATATGTCATTTTATATCGTGATTCAATAACCAACAACTATGCTAACATAAGTGCCTTTATTTATATATAATTATAAAATACTGGCACCCGAGTACTCAAAATACATACATATATATACAAATGTGGTTTAATTGGACTTTATATAATTTATTTTAGGATTGACATTCGTGGACACAATTTAATGTCACAATTAAACGTATTAAATTTTATACGTTATTAATTATTATGGTCTTTGTCTATGGTCATTGAATATGATGATGATGATGGTGATAAAGAAATGATGTATATAAAAGTATCTATATGGTATTATAATAATATGACAAAAGTCTTACGCCGTTTCTTATATCGACATAATGTGCGTAGTAAAATGAAAATAAATAATTTTGGAAACTCACGCAGACATAGAAAATATTATATATATATATATATATATATATATATATATATATATATATATATATATATATATATATATATATATATATATATATATATATATATATTTTTTTTTTTTTATTAAACATTGGGAGTTTACAGTAACATCACTTCATATAATTAGTTACGTTCCTCTCGTCAAATTTTCAAACTATATTCTAACCATACGCGTACAAATAGTAATAATAATAATAAAAAAAATCAATTCAATTATTAATTAGAGAGAAAAAATTAACTATATCATTTTACAATGTATATTTATAAAAATTATAAATAAAACTTTTTCAGTGCAATTTACTGCAGGGATTTATTTCCTTATAGTGCAATTTACTATGTAATTACAACTAAATTATGCTACTGACAGCAATATGAAAGCTATAAAATTGTTATATTAATAGGTTAAACTGATAGTACACAATAATATTTTATCCAAGGTTCATATATATAATAAAGAGGTTGAGCACAGCACAAAACTCGCGCAGTTGATTTTATTTTGTGATGGATGTACTTGATTCTAAGCCAATACGATGCCGTTCACCAGTTACGTCACTGATAAGGTGAATAAAAATACACCTGGTGATATGACGTCTTTGGTGAATTCCCTTTAATCTGCGCGACCTTGGCCAAAACTTTTCCCGGAGCATCTAACCTCTTAATTATGGACCTTGTATTTTATCTTAATTTTAATTTTTAAATTATTTTAAGAGTTTTTAAAGTTTTATTTTCTTTTTATTACACACCTCTGTGCTTTTTTTACTGAAAGAACTTCACAAAGAATATTATGCTTGATTGATTTTCTTCCAGAGCGAGAGAGAGAGAGAGAGAGAGAGAGAGAGAGAGAGAGAGAGAGAGAGAGAGAGAGAGAATAAATCAAACGTATTGAAGAAAAAGCAAATTGCCAAAAAAATAAATATATTTACTTTACATCTCATTTTTGCTAGTGAAAAATAAACTTTTATTATGACATAATTTTGATTAAAAAAAATACAATAATAATAATAATACACAGCAGGTTACCACACGATATAAGAAAATAGGATAGTTTGAGTCTGATTGTGATTAGGCGCAAAGTCAGCAGTGTTGGAAGTATGCGATAGCCTTCACAATATTATGGCTGAGGAAAACCAAGCTTAAAAAAAATAAATAACAGCTCAAAAAGAAAAAAAAAAAAAAAAAAAAAAAAAAAAGTTATTATAATAATTGAAAACTAAAAAAAAATATTATATTAACATTTTTAATTTAAAAAAAGTTATGATGTTTCCATGTTACATACGTATGAGTATTTCTTTTAACCTTCTCTACCTCTGGCTCTTATTATCTGAAATGTATTTTCCACACTCCCTAAGGGTAAAAATTTCCTACGCACTTACATATTTCTGACATTTTCATCACAAATTTCTCATGCAATAAAATTGTAACCTTTTCAAAATACATTTAGTTTACGCATTGAATTTAGTGGTGTGTATTTTTTCCTTTCCTGACAACTAAATTTTCTGTGTTAATGGAAATAAAACACATTTATCTATCCATTAGTGTGTAACGTACGTGAAAACCATTATAATGATAAAATAATAATAATAATAATAATAATAGTTCTTTATTGGGCTTAAGATTGTGAATAGTACATACAAAAAAAAATACAAAAACAACGAGTAACCCAACGGGTGATGAGAAAAAGGCAAAATGCCTATACACTATAGTGATCTCACACCTATATCAGAAAAACTGCTTCGTCAATAAATAACATATATATAAAAACAAACATATTAACAATTAGACAAGAGGTTATAGATTACAATGGAAGAGGGGCTCTAGCCATAACTGGCAATGCGTTATACAAAGAAACAACTCTGGGAAAAAATGAACTTGTATAAGCAGAGTCGCCCCTTGGACAATCCAAAGTAATAGAGCTACCGCGTAAGCCAGAGCGCCTCTCTTTAATAAACAATTTATTTACATCGAAGACATTAAGGTCATACTTATTGGAAAAACACGATGATAAGAATTTGATATCAATGCTTTTCCAAAGATCAGTGATACTTTGCAATTTACATTTTGATAGTCTAATAATACTGTTAATAATGAATTAAACATTTATAATTAACATAACAAAGTAATTATTTTATATAATTAAGTACATAATTTATATTTTATTAATAATCACACTTGTATTTATGTACCCAAAAAAGTATAAAGAAATCAATGCCTTTTTTTTTGTATCCCTACATGCTTATTTATTTATAATAACAAAAGCAACCACATTATGTCATACCACATTGATATCTTTCATGATTCTAGTAAATCATCTATTCTATCATAAGATAGCTTAAAATGATATAATATGTTGTGGCATTGACCTATATAATATGAAATAATCTAATTTTATTCTTGATCTTAAAATTTTATGTTAAATTAAAAAAAAAAATTATTTCGTTTCTCTCTCCTACAATCAGTATACAAATACGTAGCATCTGCCAAGGTTCAGATCTACAAAACAAAGACATTTAGAAACAATCGTCAAACTCACATACTAAAAAAATGCTATTTTTAAATTAAATTAAAGTTAAGTTATGTTAAAGTTATGTTAAGTTAAGTTATAGACTATAATTATTATGATTTTTTTTGTACTGTTACTGTGTGTACCACCAATGTATTGGGCGCAAGCCTGATTTTGGATGACAACAATAAATAAATAAATAAATAAATAAATAAATAAATAAATAAATAAATAAATAAATAAATAAATAAATAAATAAAAAAGAAACAACTATTAAATAATTAAATGAACGTTAAAAAAACTGTTATCATAATTATGTTATATACTTATTCCTTTCTTTTAGTAAGAGACTAATTTATAGCCAATTTTCAACAAAATGTGATTCAAAATATCAGCAAAGCGCAATCAAATCCAATTGTTAAAAAAAAAATGGTTGTAGTTAAATGAACTACTATTAGTAGTTAATTTCCAATTTATTAAACACAATATGTGTGATCACAAAATTAACTGCAATAAAAAAAGTCGTTTATTGATGTTATGGCAATATTTGTGATGTTAAATTTTCTGACAATAGGCTCATTATAAATGTATTACATATACACATAACAATATACTAAAAATACAATACATAAAGGCTACAAATATGTGTACATAAAAATGATAAAAACAAAGGAATTCGATACAAAAAACCATGATATAGCTTTATTAACTACACAATACGAGACACAAACAATATAATATTCTACTGTATAATAAATATATATATAAAAAAAATGAAAATTTCCACACATGGTTTTGACAGAATTCAGTAGAGCGTTAATGTTGCATTTATTTTTACATCGTTTTGTTAGCTTTTATTATTGATTTGACTGGGCAAAAGTTTGTACAGTGCTAAATAAAAATTTGTTTTAATATGCATAAAGTTGATTGTTCAGCGCAAACTGTCTCCGCCGCAATAAAAATTAATTTGTCAGTAATTTAAATTGTGATTTTTCTTTTGGAAAATATTGCTTTTCACTTTGTGTAATAACAGTTGATTTTTCCATCAATTCATTACTACTACATAGGAAATTAAAAAAAATATATATATATACAGAAAAATATCAATTAGAAGGAAGAGAGAGAGAGAGAGAGAGAGAGAGAGAGAGAGAGAGAGAAACACTTAAAACTTATTAAAGTTCAATTTATCTTAATTAAAATATAACTTTACTTTTTTTTTATTATTATTATTATTATTTTTTGCTTAGTATTTAATTTACATAAAAACTATAGAAAGAAATTTTTACATGATATTTATGAACTGGCAAGCACATTTATTTTAATTTAGAATAGAGTATCTCCAAAGTTATAGCTTTTAAAAAAAATTGAAGTTTGGAACTTAAAATATATAAATAACGAAGTTAAAAAAAAATATATATATTATGAAAAACTGGTTATATAATTTTTTCATAAGTTGATGCGAAAAATGGATATAAAGCTTAAAGAAAAAAAACTAATTTATATTAAATTGGCAAATCTAATTAAACTTTTTTTTTTTTTTTTTTTTTTTTTCTTTCAGAAAAGTATATTTTTTATATTTGACCTAAAAGATTCCACTCTCTCTTGTAATTTAATTGTATAACATTTCAATTACGGTGTTGAAAATTTTAGTTCAATTTAAAAACCAAATATCTTAAGACAAATTAATTTTAATATATAGAGTGTATGCGCATGACTTTATATTTAATGCGCTTGGACGCCATACTGGATTGATGAATAACATTGCTCAGAATGGGATAAACTTCGTTTTTAGCTATTTTCTTTAAAAAATCGGTTATTTTTTTGTTCTTTTTATTTTTCTCGCATATTTGATAAACTTACTTAACCTATATTAACAGCATCAATACTCTTAAAAATATTGATTAGTAGTATTTTTAAACTGCCAAAATGAGTTATTTTCCTATATTACCCATGTTATTGAGTGATCCAACATGGCGTTGACTTTAATATGAATGCATAGACCCTATAGGATGCTAAAAATATATGAGTTTTGTCTCACTAAAACAATAATTAAAATTCATTACAGTAAAGTAAAACGTAAAACATGAATTAAGCTATCATGCTATCATTATCTTATTGATGGTCGTGCTGGTTGCATAGCCTGCAGGATACTTTATATGATTTGTTTTGAAATTAAAGTTAGATTGTTAAATTGTATTTGTTTTTTAGATTTGGGGGGGGGGGGGGGGGAATTAGAGCCAAGAATATTTTACAAGATTAAACTAAATACATAGCTTGGCATTTAACAGTGGATGGCAATCATATCTTGTACAGTAGATGATGGTAGTACGTATCATCGCAACTTGCTCGCCTGACTCTTTTTACCTACACAGAGCAAAATAAATAGGAAAAAAAAAAAAAAAAACTAACTAACTGATTTGAAGCTCAAATTTCAAGATTTATTTATTTTTTTGTGATTTTAAGAAATTATAATGCAATAAAAAAAATGAAAATATCCATATTCTATGAACTTTTATTTGTCCCTGACAAGTATCATACTAACAAGTACTTTGATATAAATAATTAAATTATAGGCGATAAAAATCACCTTCAAAGATAAAAAAATGCCAAAATTATATTTATCACGACTAAATTTTAAATGTCTTTTAATACATTTTTATTTTATTATTTTGAGAAGAATTTATACATAATTTTTCTGATCAACTTTCTAATTTTTCTTATGTTTTTTTTTTTTATTATTATTATTATTATTTTTTTACGTTGTTACAATTTTACCCAGATCCATTGTAAAAAAAAGTATAAAAGCGTTACTATTTCTACTTCTTATAAACATCATTTTCCTATAAAAGCAAGACAACAATAGAAATGTATATTGAAACGAATCAACAATAAAAACACAAAGGTTATAATAATAACACACATAACAAAGTAACAACAATGAAGACATTAACGTATTCAGATTTCTATATTATACAAGTTGAATAATAACCGCCATATTAACTATCTACATAATGTTATGTCAAATATAATAATCGATAATGTGGGCGGTATAGACAGCGAACAGACAGAGTCACTAATTAATATATTTCTCATTATATAGGCTCTCTAATATCATCATTGATTGACGTTACTTGTAATTTTTTCTGATATGTATTGTGCTCTCCATTTTATTATTTTTTATTTACGTGATATTATAAAATATTTTCCTTTTAAAGGAAAAAGAATATTAAATTTCATAAAAGTTTGAAAATAATATATTTTAATAACAATATGGTACACAATTATTATTAGTTTCCAAATATAGTTAACACAATATAATTTTTAAATTGGTTCACATGTTTTTTTAGCACACAGTAAATTATTAAATAGCATTGTTTTAAACAGGATTTTTTTTCCTCCATTAAAGCCATTTACATCGTGAAACAACATGTACTTTTTAATGTTTAAACACAAAATGGGTTTTCCAAAACTATTGACAATTTTTACCAGTATTAGCACCACAAAAATCAAATGAATGGCACCACAAGAGAGCGCGAAAATACTGTAAACTATACTATTTGCGTGAAATTCCTGTTTCTGACGTCAGACACGGACAAAAATTAGTGACACAAACAAAGAAATTGTGTGGGTTGCATCAATCAAAATTTTCTGATCAATGCTACGGCGCTGCAGTTAGGTTTTGAGACAATCAAACTAATGTTATTTATTTAAATGAAGCGTTTTGTGATGTAAATGCTTGCGTTATCTGCTGGTCTATTCCTTTAAGTTACGGAAAAAAATGTATAACGATTGTTAGAATGATTAAATGTTCTAAAATAACCCTTTATTTGAATATAATTAAGTTATGAGTATTATAGTTTATTATTTCTCTTGTTTTATTTAAGGTTTTATAGAAAAAGAATGTAATGTGAATGATTCTTTATTTGAAAGGGTTTGGCTTTCGTGTTACACCGTGTTATATAAGCAGTAAACTGACATTGAAAAGGAATTCGGCTCGACCGGGACTCGAACCCGGATCTTTGGTTTCCCAGACCACTGCGTTAACCATTACGCTACCGAGACTCCTTCCTTTCCAACATCATTCACTGCTCATATATAGTCAGCTTTCGTGTAAAATAGGCGTTAAATTACAAACGATTCTTTATTTATTATTTTAATTGGCACTCATACCTCTATAAATAATTGAAAAATTTACTACTTTTCAAAGTTATGGCTTCCCGTTAGTTTGGTAGTGTTGCTAAAAGATGTAGCGCAATAATACAATATATGGTAAATAATAAATAAAAAGAAGTCACGTTGAAATAGGCACTGTATCAAATTATTTATTTTAGAGAAATAACATTTTCGAAAAGTAATGGAACACAAAATAAAATTTAAAAGCTAAAAATTAAATAATATGTATATAGAGTTTTTTCTGAAAAGTGCTAAATTTTTATTGATTAACACAATAGTTTAATTGTTTATTTTTGTAGCAATGGAAGTATTGGTAATTATTTAATTAATTTTTATTAGTTATGAGAATTAAAAAATGACTAACAATACTGAATAGTTATTTGACTTTATAAAAAGTCTGTAGGATTTGCAAAATGTCCTTTTCTCAAACTTGCGTTAAAAATAGTAAAAATGTCTTTAAAACTAGTAAAAAAAATAAAAAATAAAAATAAATAAATAAATAAATAAATAAAAAATAAATAAATAAATTCTGTCACCATATAATAAATCAATGATCTTCTATAATAATTTTTCAACGTAATAATGAAGAATTTTTATCAAACAATTAACATTTTTATTTTGTTTTAATCTTTAATTTTATTTTACTACAATACTAACTTGTTGATGTATTACTGAATTTTATCAACGTAGTTTTTTAGTTATGCAATTATCATAGCATATATAATGAGCGCAATATTTTTCTTATGGAAACCTTATGATAATAACTACTTTTGCAACAACTTATAATTATGAAAGTTACTTTTTTAAGCTCATTGATCACTATTTTACTGTCTTGGCAAAAAAAAAAAAAAAAAAAAAAAAAACTTCTACACGGTAAAATACACATTTTCCTCCGTTGAAATATTGTAAACGACAACATTTTAAAAATGTGATAAAATTTTGACATGTGTTACATGAAGAGTGCTAAAAGTAAAAAATGTGAAAATGATAAACCCTTTTTTTTTCACACAATTTTACGTATAATATATAAAAGTAATATATATATATATATATATTATATATATATATATATATATATATATATATATCGAGGGTGCTCCGCTATAATGTCCTAAGTCCACTTGACCTTGAAAAATAAAAAATCGTCGGATCAACCCCAAATTTTGGATTTATCCATTTTAGGTCATTTGCAGCAAAAAATATTTTTCAAGGTCAAATGGACTTAGGACATTATAGCGGAGCCCCCTCGATATATATATATACACATTATACTGTATACATATATATATAAAATTCAATATAAAATATAGTTTAAAATTAAATTTACAAAGAATATATGAATGATAAAAATTGCGTTTGTGACGTAAGAATGACGCAAGTTTCAATTTAAAATTTCTTGTATTTACCTTTGGGAATATGCACGTATTATATGAAGTGAATAAAGTGACACTGTTACATTGTATTATTAGAAAATATAGTCACACTAGGCCAATATTGTGTAGGTGTGTTATTTTATATTACATATTAATACTCTTGTGCGTATGGTGTACTACATACACTCAAAAAATAAAAATGTTAGTTCTAAAACTTAAAAATATTTTACACATTATAATTTATTAATACAATTTCTTTTTATTGTTGCATTATATTTATTTTCAATTAATACTAAAAAATAAATAATCAACTGTATATAAAAACAAAATTATAATAAATACTGCACGGAAATAAATAAACAAATCCTGTTTATTTTTTTATTACATTTTCAAAAAAACTAATAAAAGTAGATGCCATAACTGCATGGTATTTTGTTTCTATTGTATATTACGATGTAAAAAACACAATATCTACAAAAAAAAATTTGATTTAAAAAAAAATGAAATTTATGTTTAATAATTTACTAAAATTTATGCGTGATGTTCAAATTTAAAAATAAAATCCCCTAATTTGTGATAAAATTTTCTTGGTGAGTGTTTATGGGCGATGTGTTTTATTTAAAAAGTTTCACAAAAGAAAAAAAAAACTCTAAATAAAATTTGTCTGTTAAAAAAGGTTTAAACAATCAACAAAAGATGAAGTATTATAAATTTTAAAAACTCTTCTCTTTAAAACTTAAAATAAGTCATTAATAATTATCTATGTTGTTATATCCAGAAGTAAAGTTTTATTTGGGAAATCAACATTTATTTTGTATTATGTTATCGGCATTATTTTAAATTCTTTAATTTAAAGGGATAGTACACCGCTTTTTTTATTTTTGATAGCTAAAAGATATGTCCTATTCATGAACCCTTCCGCTAGGTTCATCTTGCTGCGCTAATTAGGGCGCGAGTTAATTGGAGGGAGACAGTCTGGGGCCTTGCCAGTCGGGCAGCCATTTTTAAAAAACCTCCTCCCTGCTTGCTGATGGTGATATATTTTTTTCAGAGATGTACTTACCTTTGAATAGAGGTGAGAGAACAAAGAGGGCTGTATAAATTTGCGAGGGATTAACTTTTACTACCTGCATGACCCAATCATATTACTCATGATTGAATAATGATAACTCTAAATATGTATCAAAGTGACCCCAGGTCATCACAGTTGATATTGTTATTAAAAATTATGCAATTTACTTTTTTGATCAAAGTTGTAGAGTGTTTCTAACCCTATAATGATTTTGCAATCCCACTTTTTTGATAACATGATTTAAGGGTTAGAAACACTCTACAACCTCATTCAAAAAAGTAAATTGCATAATTTTTAATAACAATATCAACTGTGATGACGTGGGGTCACATTGATACATATTTAGAGTTATCATTATTCAATCATGCGCAATATGATTGGGTCATGCAGGTAGTAAAAGTTAATCCCTCGCAAATTTATACAGCCCTCTTTGTTCTCTCACCTCTATTCAAAGGTAAGTACATCTCTGAAAAAAATATATCACCATCAGCAAGCAGGGAGGAGGTTTTTTAAAAATGGCTGCCCGACTGGCACGGCCCCAGACTGTCTCACTCCAATTAACTCGCGCCCTAATTAGCGCAGCAAGATGAACCTGGCGGAAGGGTTCATGAATAGGACATATCTTTTAGCTATCAAAAATAAAAAAAGCGGTGTACTATCCCTTTAACATCAAAGCCCTTGTCAGTCAACTTACTTTTTATCATTTAGAAAACTAGATTGATAATTAGCATGCCTTACTATCCATGAATTAGACACCAACACGTTGATTTTGTATTTATTTTTATTTTGACGGTTATTTCACGCATCTGACATCACAATGTACCGCCGCCAATCACAGTCACCGCTCTGATCACGTGACAATTTTAAGCCCCTCGCTCAAGTTTTTTAGCCCTATCGCGGCTCCATCGTTACATTGTGACGTCAGATGCGTGAAATAACCGCTAAAATGAAAAGAAATACAAAATCAACTTATCTTGTTGTCTAATTCATGCATAATAAGTTATGGTAATTATCAATATAGTATTCTAAATCATAAAAAATTAAGTTGACAAGGGTTTTAAATGAGGTTAAGGAGGAAAAATATCTCACTTTCCTTATTGATACTGAAAATAAAAAAATTAAGACGCAAAATGAAGATATTGGCGAAGTAAACAAAGACGACAGTTACCATGCTTGTTGACCTAAGGAAATTGCGCACTTTATAACCTTCAGGAAATCACAAAAAGAAGCATTTAAAATGTTATAAAGTTGCGTTTTATATCGTACGTACTGTACCAAATGGACAGAAATAAAGATGTAATAATTGTGGTGTTAAAACATTTTTCTTTCAATAACACCAAAATTTTAGCAACATTGACTAATATGTATGTACTGGGACGGGATATAGAAATCATATTGTATAGAATAATTATTTATGTATTGCTAAAATAGCAATATTTATGCTATATTATATTGATAATACAAATAAGTAGTATACTAAAACTGGTACTCACTAAATACTGTCTCTAAACATTTTGCTTCACACTAAAAAAAAAGGCGTTGAAAAGCTTGTATACAGTTTCGCAATGCTTTAAGTATTGTAGAATAAACGGTTATGCCGTCACTAAACGTTGACAATCTAACGATAAAAACGTAAATGACGTCACAAGCGTTAAATAAACGTTAAATTTGGCCGTTACAAGTGTACGATTTTTCTATTTAATCCCAACGCTTGTGACGTCACTTACGTTTTTATTGTTGAAATATCAACGTTTAGTGACGTCATAAGTCATAACCATTGATTACACATACTTAAAGCATTGCAAAACTGTGTACAAGCTTTTCAACGGCTATTTTTTAGTGTGTTATACATCAAATTCTAATGATAGAAAGTCCATAGATAAAACTATAAAAAATCGATACTATAGACATTAAGCAATTAAAATATTTACCCTCTACCGCAGTAAATTTTTATTCATTACCATAGTGCATATTATTACGAGTGAAACGGGTTAGAAAGTAAATTACTCTAATGTTTACGGAAAACCCGCATGCATCTTCTGTATATTTGCATTGACACTGTATAGCGTCTACAAAATTGAATATTGAGTGAAAATACACATATGTGCTTTTGTAGGTATGTCTTCTGTAAACATTTGAGCATTAAGAGAAGAGAAAATATCATTTGTTTCCGTTTATTTGTATGTCATTTACAGAGAATCTAAGAATCTAAATAAATAGCATTGACTGTCGTATCTTCACGTAAGAGTTAAAGCCCTTGTCAACTTACTTTTTTTTTATATATATAGAATACTATAGATTGATAATTACCATACCTTATTATCCATGAATTAGACACCAGCACGTTGATTTTGTATTTATTTTCATTTTGACTGTTATATCACGTATCTGACGTCACAATGTACTGATGGGGTCGTGATAGGGGTAAAGAACTTGAGGAAGAGGCTTAAATTTATCACGTGACCAGAGCAGTGACTTTGATTGGCGGTGGTACATTGTGACGTCAGATACGTGATATAACAATCAAAATGAAAAGAAATGAAAATGAAAATAAATACAAAATCAACGTGATGGTGTCTAATTCATGGATAATAAGGTATGGTAATTAATTATCAATCTAGTATTCTAAATGATAAAAAAGTAAGTTGACAAGGGATTTAAGTATTATTCACATGACCTGTAAATCTGACGCGCGTCAACGTGCGTCGACGTGCGCGTTACAAAGCTGGAACAATGTAAACAAATGGAGCCGTTCACATTTTTTTTATTATTATTATTTTTATTTTTTTAATTACATGTGAACGGCTCCATTTGTTTACATTGTTCCAACTTTGTAAAGCGCACGTCGACGCACGTTGACGCGCGTCAAATTTACGCGTCATGTGAATAATGCTTTACGTAATTTTACGCGTCATTGTGAACAGCCCATTATATAAAAATTTCGGTTTTAATCATCTTTTTTTATACATAAAAAAAAAAAAAATCATAGAAGCCATTAAAAGTAAATTAATCAGAAATGAAATGTAATTATTTTTTATTTACTTTTAAATGAAAATTAATTTTGATTTTATTCATTTTGTAAGAGAGAGAGAGAGAGAGAGAGAGAGACTCACCTTTGTAAAAGTTTATAACTATACTTTATTAAATGTAAATTTGAACGAACTTAATATTAACTTTATTACAAGAAAAAAAATTGAAGTCAGTATTATTATAGTGCTATATTATTTTTATTTTTTTGTACATTTTAGACGATACAAACTCAACTTGCTCGCACAATTTTGACAAAGTTGAAAGTAACTTGGTGATCACGTAATTGCGTTGACGTTACCATAGCAACGAGCAACATTGCAAACAAGTGAAGCTAAATAACTTTCATTTGAATCCCCTTGCCATTTCAAGATCAACCATATACAATAAGTAAGGCCTGCCTGCCTGCTACAGTAGGCTGTATATCTTTTCCACATATTCTTAGAGACCGGGTTTTATATTTTCAGCCAAGATTTATAAATTTATAAACTTTAGTTTTCACCACTTTTTTCCATCATTATAAGGTCACTTTAATTAAAAATGAGTGCCAATTTCGCTATGTAAAGTCATTTAAGGCCCTTTTATTTTCACCATTCACCAACTTTTGTTGTTTCTTCACCTTTTTGAAACACTTTTTAACATTTTTAATAATAATAATAATAAATGGTTTTTACTAGAGGCCAAACATTTTTTAACATTTTTACACCTTTTTTTTAAACTTTTTTATTCATCATTTTTTAAACATATTTTAAAATGTTTGCATAATTTTACCCCCCCCCCCAATAATAAAAAAGAAAAAAAAACTTCCAAGTTTTTAGTTTCAAATTGCCCAATCTCAAGTGAGCTAAGCTAAATACTGGAGCATGTTGGTGTCACTATTAAAGGCATAGAAAACATTGAAACAACATGTTCTAAACACGAAATGGGATCTACAAAACGGATGGTATTTTTTACCAGAATGTAAAGGTGGCCCCACAAGAGAGCTTGAAAAAAATGTAAAGTATGCAATTTGCGTGAATATTCCTGCTTATGACGTCATAAACAGGCAAAAACTAGTATAAAAATGTTGTGCGGGTTGCATAAATTGAAATTTTCTGATCACTGCTACGGCGCTACAGTTGGGTTTTGAGACCAATTAATGTTATTTATGTAAGTCCCATCAAGTGTTTTGTTATGTAAATGCAAATGTTTTCATGTTTTCTATGCCTTTAAAGTTTGCTAATTTTTTTCATTTTTGTTGGCAAAAAAAAATAAAATTAACATTAAAAAAAAATTATTAAAGTCACCAAATAATCCTGTCTCTACATATAAAATTGTAGTAAAAGTAATGAAATGATTAAAAAAACTATAAAATGTTCGCAACTATTTAAATATGCGACATGCGTAAATGTTGATTGTTGCACATTTTTCTCATGAGAACAGCATTGTGATAACTAAATTTGCAACATTTTGAAATTTGAAATGCATCTCTCTCTCTCTCTCTCTCTCTCTCTCTCTCTCTCTCTCTCTCTCTCTCTCTCTCTGTCTCTCTCTCCCTCTCTCTTTCTTTAATAATGTACAATATGATACTATATAAAAGTGTTGAAAAAAGAATATTTAATATTTTTTTCTATTTTGGTTAAAACAAGAGCCTATTTACAAAACAAAACTAAATAAAAAAAGTAACAATTATCAAATAAAAGCATGGAAAAGTGTAATTTATTTATGTTCCAATGGCACAATGAAAAGTCCCAAGTCGCTTGTGCACGGACAAAAATGAATGCATAAATACCATGTTGTAAAGCATAATTATTTGTATTGTTCTTATTTAGCATCATTTATGCTATATTGACATAAATGCAGTATAAATTACGTAATTTATTTTTTCCGTGCGTTTTAGAAAAACTAATAAATGCAGGGCTATAAAGTATTAATTAAGAAAACAAAACTAGCCCTAGTGACGATATTTGATGAGCTACACTAATTTTTAATTGGTGATCTCTGCCATGTATAACTGCAACTTAAAAATAGCTAGTTGCATAAATGGTATTTGATTATTCATGCATGTTATGTACATTATATAATGTTTGTTTTGACGGTTGAATGAATTAACCATACCATATTTTCATGGTTTTGTAACATTCTGCATACAAAGTTCTGAAGTATACAAAAAAGGTCACATTAGTAATATCATTTATCACAACAATAGTATGAAAAATGTGCCAACAAAAAAGTAAATAACAAACACTTTACATTTTTTTGTCTCGGTAATTATTATAACGCACACTCGGAGCGCTCATTTAAACTTACAAAAGAACGGGACGTATACAGTATGTAAAGTATATACATTTTTTTGTAATCCCTCGCAATGTTGCGATGTTTATATTTTAATGATGATGTACATCAAACTCTAAAATTTTAATGAGGAATGACGATAAGAAATTTTTTTATTTCAAATTTTATGCATATTTTTGTTTATATATATACGCTTTTCATGAACTTTTTTTTTTTTTTTTTTTTTTTTCAACCCAAAAGGTAGAACAAAAAAGTGACATTAAATAAAACTCCTATCTGTCATACAATCTGTATCTACATATATATTTACCAATAACTAACACAAAGAATTTTTAAATAAAATTTTTATAATCAGACAACATTAAAATATTATATAATATTATTGATATTCATAAACCCTGTTCCCTTGCTACAAAAAATGCGCAATTCTATTTAAAAAGTCTTAGGTGATCGTCTTTTTTTTTGTGGTTCAGTGCACCAAAAACAGGGTTTACGAGCATCATTATTGTTTCAAAATTACAAAAAAAAAATAATAATAATAAAACATAAAAATAAATAATTACGTATTAATTATGCTAACTTATTTTCAGTACAATTTGTTCAATAACAACAAAATCCATGCTATATCTTCATAATAACTTTGTTACACAGTTCTGCAGTATATATATACTGTATACAGCATACATATTACGTTGTCCAGCATAATTATTTGTTTTAATAATTTAGCTACATTTTTATATTATATTATATTATATTATATTATATAATATTCATTTTCGGCTTTTGATCTTTTTATTTTTACCAAAACTAGATATAAAATGTTTACACTGGGTTTTGCTTTTTGCGAAATGCTCAAAACTACTATGGATCAAAATTTCGTGACCAAAAGCCGAAATAAACTGGCATTCCGAGTTTTGGTCTAAAGCGACGAACCAAAAGCCGAAATGAGCAAAAATACCTAGTTTTGGTCAATTTCGGGCTTTGCTGCTCACATATATAATATATAATGACATAAACACTGCATAAATTATATAAACCATATTACTCTATTCTACTAAAAATATGCTCTTCGTCAAATTTATTCAACATAAAGTGAAGACAAATCTCTTGTCTATAAAAAAAAATACATAAAACAAACACTATACCCACCCGCATTGAATGTGTTTGATTGATCAATATTCAATAATAAAAATAGAAAATCCAATAAGCTTATGTCACACTGTATTGACAATACTGTGAAGTTCAGAGTACTTTATAAAGTACGGCTTTGAGTTGAAAGTAAGTATAATATTTTATATATAATCATTCAAGTATAACATACAACACTGAAAAAAAACTATAAAATGTTCAACATTACATACAGACTCAGATTTAAATATTAAATCTGAATAAAAAGAAACTTAAAATTTATGAAATTGATTTATTATTGATGATTATTTGTTAATGACCGTTATGTAGTCACCTGAAAAAGATTTCACACCCTGGGCTTCTGATTGGGTGGCACACAAAAAGTTTTTCAAATGTTTTTCGCTGTAATTTGTGCTAGCCAATCAGAGGCCCGGGGGGCTGTGACGTCATATACAAGAGACTCTATAACGGTTACTTACAGTCTAGTAAATACTTACTAGTCTGGCCAAATTTTTAGGTATGTTAAAATATAATCTTTCATTAAACAAGAATCTACAACTTTAGGTAATTTTTTTGAGCTCGAATCAAAATTTTTTTTATGATTAAATAAAAAAAAAATATATACCTGTACCTAAATTCACAGTATTTATTGATGATTATAAAGAGCACTTTTTTAAAAATTAAAATTGTTTTCCAGCGTAACAAATAAATGTATGTTACTTTGTATTAACGTCACTAATTTTGTAAACTTTGACATTTAAATTTGTAACAAAAAAAGTATATAGCAATAAGAGGCTTGTAATGCATTGTTTGCAATTATATTGTACTAGAGAGAGAGAGAGAGAGAGAGAGAGAGAGAGAGAGAGAGAGAGAACAAATTTATCACTCGATTACTTTGCAACAATGTAAAGTACAATAATGCACGTCTAACAATTATATTAATTGTCATTAAATAGTGTAATTTATTTGTCAAATTTTTCCTCTCGTATTTATTTAATTGCTTAAGTAGATTTTTCCTTTTCTTTCAGCTAATGACTATGTGACTTAATTATCTTATAATATACATATATGTATGTGAATTACAGTATGTTATACTGTGCAGTGAATGTATGTGTAACAATCTTTAGCCTTGAATATTAAGGGTCTTAGTTAGAGGGCTCTTATATTTCTGAAATTAAAAGTTTAACATCTACTCTTTTGTGTCTTTTAAAATTCAATAGTTAGAAGTACCTTTGATAATAATTTTAGTACTCGTTATATAATGGAGGTGAAAAAAAAAAAAAAAAAAAAAAAAAAAAAGCTTGAATTTAAAATAGGGCCTCATGTAATTAAAATTTCAAAAGCTTCTAATTCATTTAAAAAGAGAAAGAAAAAAATAGTAAATGTACTTTTTGTTTCTCTCCTTTATATTTAGAGCTGCTGTAGCCTGAAGCATAATTGAGCAAAATACGAGATTTTTATGCCATTTCAGCTTAAAATCAAATTGCCGAAGTACCTAATTTTTAGTCTGTACGTATGAGAGAGAGAGAGAGAGAGAGAGAGAGAGAGAGAGAGAGAGAGAGAGTTAAATTAAAGTTAAAATTTGTGTATATGAAAGATGTGCAAGTACTGTAATAAAAGTTTTATTCATTGCCTAAAGACAATAGTATTGCGTTAATGTGTTTCGATATAAATGTATGATATAGCCATAGCCATATAATGTTTTGTCTTTTTATTGTAATATTATTGGCTCAATTTATGGCCAAGCTAGGTTCATGTAATATGGCTGAAAAAGCCCTGTATGCGCCTTAATAAAAGATTATTATTATTATTATATTATTATTATAATAAGCAAATAGAGTATAATTTTATTTAACATTTTATTTGTATATTTTGTTAGCACTGTTAAAGGATTAAAAGCCCATTAAAATGTAACAAATAATAAAATTCAAACCAAAACTTCAATGACAGTTTTAATTGATAATAACAAGATAAGTGATATAATGATAATGTATAAAATGAAATAAATCCAATAAACTTTATTTATTTATTATTATTATATATTTTTTTAAGGCCAATATAGCAGTGTAATTTGATAACTGAAATACTTCAAATCAAATAAATATCTGACATAAGAATGTCAAGCTATGGAAAGTAATAAATTTGTCGATATGAAATGACAACAATTTGTCAATGTTTAATTGTTTATATTTATGTATTATAATACAATTGAATATTTGAGTTTGTGCTTTGAAAGTAATTCCATTGTTATATAAACTAAAAATGTAAACCTTAAAAAAAAGTATAAAAACTGAAGAAACATTAGTTAAGTTAAGAGTAATTACGTGATTGAAAATAAAAATAAAAAAATAATTTTCGTATAATACGAGTATCTATAATATAGACATTTGTGCTACGTTTTTGTTTTGCTATAACAAAATAAATTTAATGAGGGCTTCAGAATATATGTGCAAAGATGAAATGTGTGATAAAATATAAAGAGCAAAACTGAAAGAAGGAAAAAAAAAAATTGGTGCCCCCCTTACATACATAATTATTTTACCTGGCAGCACTTTGAGCTTTTTTTAAACGCAAATAAAAAGACTTTTAATGGACAAAAAATTATAAAAATTTTGACAAAATTTTACACATTTATTAAAATAATTATTTTTATATACATTTTTGATGTTGGAATTAGATGAAAGAGTATGAGCTACAATTAGTTAGGGTTCAACTATGGCATTTCAAAAACGTATTTAAAGCTTAATAATTAAGCTAGCTTATTTTCAGTAACATATATGATCAATACAAAATAACATGTTATAAAATAAAAGTATTTTGTTCAGCATAATTACTTGTGTTCTAATTTATAAACATTTATAATATAATGACACCAATGCAGAATAAATTACATAATTTATTTTTACCGTGTACACACAATTGTGATAATGATAAAATATATTTTCTTTCAAAATCCAGTGCATTTTTTTCTCATAAGAATAACATTGCAAATTTACCGCCAGATTTTGCTAGGTAAAATATATTATTATCACAATCGTGTGTACATTCTGTCAATTTTCAGTTAATTTTGTAATAAACACTATAAAACGTAATACAGTCCGGAAAATCTAAGAATTTTTAAGGTCAATTTGAAAATCCAAAATTCAATTATTTGTATAATACAAACAGGCAAACAGGTATGCCATTTTGGGCGATTGTTCAAAAAGTCGACCTATCGTCCACATTGTTAGAATCTCGGGACTTTATATATATATAATTATATATATATATACAGAGAGAGAGAGAGAGAGAGAGAGAGAGAGAGATCTGAGAAATTACAATCATAATTTCTTCAAGCGTAAAATTTAGTTTCTAAGACAACAATTATTATCTTCTAGTGCATAAAATTTCTATGTAAATACTGTTTTTAAAGCACACAGAACAATAATAATACATTTTTTTGTTTTTTTATTTGAAGAATACTGTTGCAACGGAATTGCAATCACTATGAAACAATGAAAGTAGGTCACATGCAGTTAACTTGATTATAGTACATTGTTACAATCTATATTATGCCAGGAGATGTTTTATTTTGCTTTCTTGTGGTAGAGTTGAGATTTATTACTATTTTATATCTTGTCTTGATTAAAGTGTGAGAATACCGTGATACGATATAATATAAACTTTATTAATATTGCCATAGGCTCATAAAACAAATAAGGGCTGTGTACAAAAAGCAATGAAATTGATTACTCAGTTTATTTTGCTAACGTTAATATTTTTAAAGTTTTTATCAGGAGCTAGTCGAAATTTTTAGAAAATGCTGAAATTTTGTGAAATGTTTGTGAGAAGAGGTCAATATTTTTTATTATATAAAAAAAATTAAAAAAAAAAAAAAAAAAAAAAAAAAAACGAAGGGGGAATTTTTTTTTAATAATTCTGTACAACATAGCTATGCGCTTTTAATAAATAAATAAAATCATGTTATGTTGTTGAGTTTTGACTGCTTTATTGTATTGTAAAATACTTGGATCTTTACAGCAGAGTTTTACTATTTTCATGGTGAATTAAAGTAACAGCATAATGTTCAATATTTCCCTAATTATACGAGCCTGATAATTTCAACAACATTTATTCACAACAACTTAATTTCCGCTACATGGAATATTCTTTATGCTAATCATAATCACTAATCAGTATAGCAACTATGTTTCACACCATCATAATTATCTATGTTTTTTCAAAACAAAAACATGTACGACTGTATGAATATAATAGACAGCATCAATAATCTTATTTATTTTAGTTGTGCTGACAAACTTAGAAATAGAAAAGACTTGTCAAAGTAGATTTAGCGAGACACAGCCCAACAATACTAACAAAGAGCTAGCATATGACTTTGTGTTTCTGTATCATTGTAGCATGCTTTCTTATGGGGCAATGAAACAACTACATATCACTCGAGTTACAGTTATTTCTTAAAGCTGAAATTTTTACTGTAGCTTGCTAAGCCCGAAAGCTTTTGTTTTCCTGGATTGCATGCCAATTGGTAAAAAAAAAAATTGTAGTCAAATTGATTGAAATGTAGAGGAAAAAATAAAAAACTTTAAGGCTCACCAATAAAGTTAAAGTAAAAAATTCAGCTCTGAGAAATAATTCTGACTCGATTTATAGCTGCTTCATTGCTTTTTACTAAAAAATGTTAAATGTAGACAGGAACACAAAGTCATCTGCTAGCACTTTGTTAGTATTGTGGAGCTGTGAGTTTGTTTATTTTATCACTACAAATCTACTTTTGCAACGTTTTCTATCAACTTTATTTTTGCATTAATAGTTTTTATTGTTACATGCAAATAGACCATTATTATTTTATATTTACACTTTTTTTTTTTTTTTTTTTTTAATTTTTTTTTTAATTTTTTTTTTTATTATTAATTTTGTTGTATGCAATTTCTAAGGCTTCATAATTACATCTTGGCATGAATGGGAATGAATGGTATATTACAAATTACATGCAGCTTTAGTTTGGTTAATGTTATTTTTATTTATACCTTCTTTTTTTTTTTTTTTTTTTTTTTTTTTTTTTTTGCTTCAATTTTCCGATATCAATTTTTCCTTATTGTACACTGTGTCTCGCTTTTTAAAAATAAAGCAGCACGTGCATTACTTGTCAATTTTTTTCCATTCCAAACAAGGAAATAGCGTGAGGTGAAAACAAACATCAAAACAACATTTAATATTTTGAGAGAAAAATAAATATAAAAGAAAAGAATAAGGAAAGAAGTTTCCATTTAAATCCTATAACAATGAGAAGTCTGAAAGATTTATAAACACAATAACTCAAAGAAATAATACATTTTATTTAATACTAGTATATTTGCAGGGAAAAAAACAAACAAGTCCATGCAACTATCTTGTACATACAGTACATAATTATATATTATGTATTTTATGTACGTATAGTATACAATAATGATACAACTTTGGTATATGATCATGACATGACGTCATACTAATTGCGCTTCGATGCCATACTGGAGCAATGTATAACATATTGCTCAGCATAGGACAAAAGAAGTTTTTGTTTTTTTTCTTTGCAAAATTAGTTAATTTTTTTGTTATAGCATTATTTTTCTAGCATACTTGAAAACCTTATTCAATCTGCATCAATTCTCTTAAAAATATTGCTAAGTTATTTTTAAACTGGCAAAATACCAGTCAATGTTATTTAGTGCTCACATATGGCGTCAACTTTTACAAAAATGCAAACATTCTATGTAATCTAGTTTTGATTTGATACATAAAATTACAAAATATCTGTTAAAGTTTCGTTGGACGTAAAATTAAAATTCTAGTCTAAAGTTTACTTATTTGAATAAATATATAGTGTCAGTGTGTATAGTTTGTATAGCATTGAAAATCGAAATGTGGAGGGGGGGGGGGGTGGTATAATTCTTAAATCGTGTTTTTAAAAAAATTGCGTAATAGTCGTAAAGCCCGATTGCTAAGAGTTTTTAATTATTATATTTTTCTGTGTTGGAAATTTGAAGACAAGTTTTTTTTTTTTTAACTTTTTATCTCAAAGCTTTCTTGAGACTTTCAGATGTGCACTAAAAATCTAGCTGTGACAGCAACTTAAACAATGGTTTTGCAATTATCTAAATGGGTATAGGAAGTAAGAAAGGGGGGGAGGGTAAAGAAGTATAGTAGATGTGATGAGAGAACTGCTGTAAAATACTTTCTACTTGCAACGTATTTATGCAGAGATAAACTAAAAACTAACATTATGAGTTACGAGTAATCATACCTTTTTTTTTTTTTTTTTTTTTTCTTTCTTTAGTGTATGGGTTGCAAATTTACAAAAATGTGAACATCGAACTTCTTTGATCATTTTTTTTCCTTTTGTAGCTTGTAAACAAAAACATGATGAACAGCAGAAAAAAAAAGGTGAAACAAAGACATCTTTATAAACATTTCACCAATGATAAAATCAGATTTTGTATAAAATGTTTTTAAAATTAATTTAAAGAACATAAAAGGGGTATCGTTAATGAGTGCAAAAATAAGATTTGATATAAAATGTTCTAATACATTTCTTACTTCAAAGTTTGTTGCTTTATTTTTACATTAAATCTACATAGCTTTCCAGGAGAAACATTATTTACACTCATTTGATTAGCTAACTCATTAAAAGATAATTTAATTTTTTGAAGATAAATTTTTGTATCTTTCAAAGATAAATTTCGAAGTAAAGAAGATAATATCTAAACTTAATATACGACATGCATAAAAATAAATATGTAATAATTATTCTCGCATATTTTCAGTAACGTGTATTCATTGTAATATAATTTATGTTAAATTTGTATAATGCGTTAAGTAGCATAAATTTTATTAGTTATACAGCATAATTATTTAATATATGATTAATTTCTAGTTTATCCACATTTACATTTTTTATATCATAAAAATTATATAATTTCTTCTTTCCGTGTGTATAAGGCTTACTTGTTTGGCTAAATACAAAAATAAAATGATGAAACAGGGAAAATAACAAAATTGTAATTAGAAACTTTTAAAATAAAAGAGTAATAATTATGTAAATACCTTCGTGAAAAACAACCAAACATTAATTAAACCTAAAATACAATTATAATTCAAGTTTTTTTTTAACTTGTATTAAAATTACAATCAAAGCATAGCTGAAGCCTTGTGGGCTGATTCAATTTCTTTTATATATTTTACATTGTACATCGTTGTTAATCATTGTATTCGTTTTACGTATAATACTATTACATCATACGAAAAATTACAAAATAAAAGTAAAATTAAACAAACAAATCATTGAAAATTAATAGATTGTTACTTTTTTATTTCTAGTTTGTATGTATAAAAAAAAACTTTTCTTTTTACCATGGTTAAGCAAAAAAAAAAAAAAAAAAAAAAAAACTTTTTTTTTATAAAAAAAAAAAAAAGAGGGAGAGAGAATCTATCCTGGCCCAAAATATGCCCAAAAGATTTGAAAATATTGTTTCCATTTTTTTATTGTTACAAATTTATTGATCACTATATTGTTATAATGATTTTCTCATGTTATCCTAGTTTGTGTATGAAACAACGAAAATAATTAAAAATTAAAAAAATGTATAGTAATTTATGTTTGTGTACACTAACATGGTATGACCCTTGTGTTCACAGCCGCTGTCGAGGCGTGTTTGTCTCAAGGTTTACGTCGACGTGCTCTGGGCTTGTTCAAAACAAGCTCCACCACGGCCTTGTTGCACAAAGCAGGCAAGAGTTTCGCTCCAGCAGCTCTCATCTCGCTGAAAGTACAAGAGATTGAGAACTCAGACCCAAACAGGTAAAGAAAAACAATTAAAATCCTTATAAAAATCAGACTAAAATAATTTTAGTTTAATATATCTTAGACGTTGAAATTGTAATAAAACTTTTTTTTTTTAATTTGTATTAAATTTTGAAGAAATACATAATGTATAAATTCTATAAAATTATCTTAAATTTCAAACTTAATTATTAAAAACACGAAAAGCTCTTAAGCAGTTAGCACTTTAACATTTTTATTTTTATGAGCCTATGGCGTGTATGGTAACATTCATGTTTGCTTTTTATTAAAATTTATACCAACATTAAAAATGAATAAAAAAATTAAAATTTATGATTTAATTTTTGTATAATATAATATGATTTTTTTTTACTAAATAACAACATTTTGGCCTATTAATAAAAATAATTTATTACTATAATTATTATTAAAAAAAACTTTAAATACCGAAATTCATAAACCTTGCGCAATTTTTGAAGACCGGCATTTTTTATTTAAATGTAAAACACTTGGAGACGTGGCAAGAAAAATAAATATTCAAAGGGGTTCGTCGAACACTGGAACAAAAAACTTGCCTAATTAAATATCTTGACTTACGGAAATATCAACGTTGATTTGGCCGGGGTCGTTGATTTCTAATTTATTTTACATTCATAACATGGCAGATGCGGGTTTATGACGTCACAGCTTTCTAGTTCACGCGCGCGTAAACAGGTGATATGTGACGTCATAAACCCGCAGCTGTAATTTTATGAATGAAAAATAAATTAGAAATCAACGACTCCGGCCAAATCAACGTTGATATTCCAGTAGGATATAAGGCAAGTTTTTTTTTTAGTTTTTTTTTTTTGTTCAAGGTGTTCTACGCCTTTAAGTAATTGCATTAGATTAAGTTATTTTAAAGATTTTGTTTTATACTCATTGAATTGATGATGAGAGAGTCGCGTGTATAATAAACGTAGTCATAAATTAACAGACTATTAGATTAGACTAGCCTAGATTAATGCTTTGAATTATCATTTCTATTTTTTTCCTTGTAAAACAATAACCTAAGCGGATACATTTTGTATTTGTTATGACTGTAGGATGACGGGAAATTTTTGAATTAAAAAAAAATCAAAGTTACGGACAGTTGTGATATTTTTTTACTCTACTGTATTATATAAATAAAAATTATTTATAGTATAATAATACGTTAAAATGTGTTTCAGACGCTCGTCTTCTAGCGGTGATAGCACCAATAGACTTCTGGGTGGTAAACCACCCCTAACCAAGAAGAACTCCGCAGGAGGGATGATATCAAGTGGTAGCTTGGCCTCGGCCACCCCTGTACAACCACACACACCACGTTATCTCTGGTTAAGATTGGCGCTCTTTGAGAAACAACTTGCTAAAATCATCGACCATCTTGTACAAAATTCCAGGTAAAATCATTCATTGATTCATTTAATTAAATATGACAAAGCTTAAATATCAAATAAAAAATTTAACATTGATTACTTTTTAGAAACCCGTTTTTTTTTTCTTTCAATATGAAAAATAATGATGACAAAGTATTTTCTTGTGAAATTCAAACAGGTAACTTGAAATTGATATTTTGTTTAAAAAAAAATTGTTGGAAATTTTCGATGTTAAATTATACGTATTTTAAGAAACTTTACAAAAATAAAATTCTATTGGTTTCTCTTAGAATTTTCAAATGATGAAATATTATATGTTATGAGATTTTTAATTAATTATAAAATTATACGCTCGCGTTTCTTTATAAAATGTAATATTCTGTTTATAAAATATTAATACTTGTTTTTTCATTTTACGTATAAACACTGAAAAAAAAGTACTCGTAAACTCTTTATGTAAAACATCCTAAAAATTCCAAAAGAATGTGTCCAATTATAATAAATATCATTAATCATAATATTATGTTAATAACTGGAAGTTTTAACATTCGTTATGCTAAAACATTTTGAGAACTGTTGATATTTTGCGATTACTGTATAATTTGATTCATATAAATAATGAGTAGAAAGAATATAGTTCAAGCTGATTATATCTTATCATATCATCATTTGTTACACATTAACTATAAAGTACACAAAAAATTGAACTTCTAAATGTAAGAAAATTGTATAAATACGAATCAAATAAGAGTGGGGCTAAATAATAAGTACACGGAAAAAAATTACTACTAATACTACCAATGGTAGGTACATGAACCTGTATTTTGCAATAGGTACACTTGAATTTGGAACAGGTAGTTATAAAACTACAATACCTCTTAATCTAAGTGAGTCACACCTTTATTGTTGCACAGTGTACCTGCATTAGGTATTATTGTAGTATAATAATACCTGTGTTCTAGCTTATATGTCTACCTATTACATTGACATATTGCACCTGCATTAGGTATTATTGTAGTATAATAATACCTGTGTTCTAGCTTATATGTCTACCTATTACATTGACATATTGCACCTGCATTAGGTATTATTGTAGTATAATAATACCTGTGTTCTAGCTTATATGTCTACCTATTACATTGACATATTGCACCTGCATTAGGTATTATTGTAGTATAATAATACCTGTGTTCTAGCTTATATGTCTACCTATTACATTGACATATTGCACCTGCATTAGGTAATATTGTAGTATAATAATACCTGTGTTCTAGCTTATATGTCTACCTATTACATTGACATATTGCACCTGCATTAGGTATTATTGTAGTATAATAATACCTGTGTTCTAGCTTATATGTCTACCTATTACATTGTTAGTATTAATTTTTTTTCCGTGTACCTGTGTGCTAGATTTGAGTTACTAAAGCATAAGTGAAAACTAAAACCTACGGGTTAGTTTGTATATTTCATATCAGTTTTAGTCAGACCAGAACTGATTTCCAGTACGGAGTGAACTAAAACTACCTCAATGAATAAACTATTCCTAAATGTTTGTACGAAATACGAGTCTAAGTAAAATATCAACCATATTTTCCAGTGTAGATTTTATGGTATCAGAATATTGAATTACTTTTCATTAAGCAACACAAAGATAAAATTTCACATTTATTTTCAACAATATAACGTTAATGAACATCGAAACCAAAACTTTTTACACACGAATACAAACTTTTTAAATTTATTTAACGTTAATTATTTTTGTTTAAAGATAAACTTGGTGTTTAATATTTATTACAATATTAAATTAAATTTCAATTAAAACATGCACTACTATACCATTTTTAATCTCACAATTGTACCATGTAAAATAAATGCAGTAAAAAAAACAATTATCAAAGTTTTGCATTGAAAATCAACCCTTATTGATTTTTATCACAAATATAAGCAATCGTATCAACAATATACAAACATAAAAGTACTTATTACACTTCAGATACGGTTATGCTTGCTCTATTTCTGCAACATTTATTGCTTAAAATGACCTTCCAGAATAAACAACATGTCCTTTTTACTTTTAATTTATTAAACACAAAATGGGTTTTTCAAAAGTACATTTAACTATTTTGCTCAATAACGCCTTAGATGTGTAAGGAAATTGTCAACCTGTACAACATTTTCTATTGTATGTGACAATCCTTACGTCACGATTGTTTAAAAGTTGTGCCTACTTTATAATTTTTAGCGCTCTCTTGCGTTGCGTACTAAATTGGTAATGCTTTTTAGTTGTCCCATTTTGTATTAAATATATTAAAAGAGCACGTTGTTTGGTCTGTACGGTAGCTTTAAGTCTAGGGCATAAACTACTAGAACATGAAAATAAAGTGACATAAAAATTGTGCATTAAAAAATATTTCATAGAACATTTGTAATGATGATTTTTAATTCAAACACAGTTTTTTTTTTTTTTTTTTTTTTGGCTCAGCATGAACTTATATTAAAAGAGATATTAGTGAAAATAAAACATCGAGGCTAGGTATGATAAATTTGAAGGAAAACAAGGGTCTTCCCAGTGTAAAGAGAGTCCCAAGATATCCATTATGTTTTTTTTTTTTTTTTTTATTATAGGCTAGCATGATTTCACTTTATTGACTAATAAAGTAACAACTGAGGCCGACTATACGCGATTTCGCTCACATCCACTTCCGTTTTGACTTACTGCGCATGCGTAGTAAGGAGAAACGGAAGCGGATGTGAGCTTATAGTCAGCCTCAAATCAGTTCTTCCTTTATTAGTCAATATGTGACTCAGTATTGTAAGGTCCTTGCTGGTTTTCTCCTATCCCTTTCTTTCAAGTAATAAAATTTACTTTATGCTGCTCTACATAATAAGTTTGTTAAATGTTCATTAATATTATGTTGAAATAAGTAAACATAATTTTTACTTAATTTTAATTTAATAATTATTTATTTAGCATTAAATGCTTATACAATTTAATGTTTCTGCATAATTTATATTAAAAAAAGGGTATATTTATTTAAATTTTTGCTTTTCAAAGTAAATTAGAAATATATCCTCTAAGGACGTTTTTCATTTTAATATTTATTAGCAAGAATATATTTAGTTTGTATGGTACAAAATATAGCTGAAGTGAGTTATAAATATATACAAGTATTGCAAAACTTTAAATTAATGTATAAGGATGTGAATTTTGTCTGCAAAGTTTAATTTCAAATTCATATGAAATTGAATTTCAAATTGAAATGATCACACATACAATTTTACATAAAGAAGAGCCAGGGTTCAGTTGTAGTGAAGAGCTTGTTTGAAATTCAAATCAGCTTTGGTGAGACATGTCGCACACTTTCCTATCAATTTGTGAGACTCTCTGCGTTGGTAACATTTTACAATACCACATTGCAAAAAATACAGCTTGATTTTTTTTTTTTTTTTTTTTTTTTCAGAAATAATACGAAAAGTAATGTATTGCAAGGTAAATAGATGAATTAGGTATACTAAAAATAGAATATCGCTTTTCAATTTTTTGCTACTTTTCATTTATTTTATCCTGGAGGTTATATTTTGTTGCCCGTTTGATCAATGTAATTTTTACCCACAATACATGTCTCCAGGCTGACCAGTACTTTTCAGTAATGTAAATAGATAATTTACGTAATCCAAAGAGGATTCCCACTGAAAAGTACTGGTCAGCTGGAGACGTGTATTGCGGGTCAAAATTACATTAATCAAATGGGCAACAAAATATAAATTCCGGGAGGAAAAAAAAATAAAAAGGCAACAGAAAATTGAAATACGATACTTTCTTTGGATTACCTAATCTATCGAAATACCGTACTTTTCAGCAGGAATCCTCTTTGGATTACATAGGTTATCTACTTACATTACTGTATTGGATTGGTTAATTTTAAGTTTATATAATTTGAGAATGTGTGAATAGTAATAATGAAAAAAGTAAAAGATAATTAATTAGTAATAATTTAAAATTTCAAAGTTCTAACGTTAGAAACGCTATAGTTTTTCAGGTACTTAAATATTTAAAAATATAACTGTCAATATTTCTGACAAAAAATACATTAAATGAATTTGATAAAAAGTATTAATAAAAAGAAAAACCTAAAAGTCGCGGGTGCATTGCAAGCATTGCAAGGTACTGAAAACTATATTAAAAAACATATTATGTTAAAAATCAATAAAAATTATTAGTTAAAAATCAAAATGGAGAGTGAATTCCAAAGTAAAGAAGCTCGTGTATAAGACGCATTAAATAGTTTATGTAAAAATCAATAAAAATAAAGTTTTACATTTTTCTCTCTTTTTAAACGATCATTTTTTTTATTGTTCTTAGATACATTTTACGATTTCTATCAATGAAATGCCTTATCGGTTGGTTTACATTAAATACTTAAATTTATATTTATACTATATTGCAAACTATATAGACAATATTAACGAAAACAAGAAAACCATAAATCAAAACAAAATAATTAAATTAATGCAGTATATTACTTACCATGATGCACAAAGTTAATTACATTATATAATATATGTCAATCTAACCCCTGTAAGCTGCGACGCTAACTAACTAGTTAAACCGTAGTTAAGTTGTTATTTTGATTGTTGCAACAATTAAAAAAAGATAACTAAGGTTTAACTAGAGGTTGCAGCTTACAGCCATTAGATGTTAAAGAGAAAGGAAAGCATGTAAATAATTAAACATTTGTGTGTGATGTGTTGACAGTAAATACTACGAGAAGGATTCCCTGGTTGCAGATCCTGACTACGGATCTATTCTCAGCTCTCTGCTAGGTAAGTACAATTAATGACATACTTCACTTCAATTCAATTAAGAAGACCAACCAAACTTTTAGTGATAATTTCATTACATATTCTAAAAGAATATATTGTCCTGAATCGTTCTAGTTCTAATAGGGTGTATGCAGATGACGTCATATTTATTGCGCTTTTAGGCCATACTAGAATAGTGCATAACATTGCTCAGCATAGGACAAACTTCATTTAAGCCAATTTTCTTTGGGAAATCGTTTAATTTTTTGTTATTGTTATTTTTCTCACATACTTTAGATACTAATTCAACATATTTACAACATCATCAATGCTCTCAAAAATATGGCAAAGTGTTTTTAAACTGGCAAAATTGATTTTTTTTCCTATGTCACCCATGCTATTGAGTTATACAACATGGCGTCGACTTTAACATGAATGCATAGACCCTATATTTGAGTTACTCAATTATTTTTAATAAATTTTTCAATATCGAAATATGATGTTACAGTCGGTAACTTACGCACGTGGGCATAAGATAAAGAAACCGACCGTCACGTCATTTCACCACATTAAAAAATTTATTAAAAATACTTGATGAATTAAAAAATTAAAAATCCACAAATCTGTTGATTTAAGACGACTTTCTATTTTAGAATATGCAATAACATTACATACCCTCTAATTTGGTTTCATTCTCTTTAATTTTTATACACGTTAATTACACTTTCATTTTATTATTATACATTTTTTAAAAATATTTCTTACGTGAAAAATATTATAATTATTTTTTTAATCGCTTCTATGTTTGTCCTATTGAGTATCCCGATATTTAAAAAGGACTCTTCAACTGTATAACATTCGGGCAAGCTGGAAAGGCAATTATTTGTAGTTTGTATACAAACTTATAAGACATTTGAAGGTTAAAGAAATGTTGGGATGTAATTGTTGTGGCAAATCATCTTTTTTTTTTTTTTTTTTTTTTTTTTTTTTTTTCTATTTTAGCCATGAAAATAAATAAATGCGCGTGATAGCTATACATGCGTAATTTACATAAAGAAAAGCAAATTATTTACTTTTTGACGAGTAATTTATATAGCAAAAATAAAAGATAATTTAGTCAATTTATTGCAATTAATGCAATATAATACATATTAAGAAATAACATCATAAAGTATAAATGTTTCTTTTTTTCCATATCATATTTATTTTATTGCTATTTTATAGGGATTGGAACAAGGAAAGAAAATAAAAAATTCCTATATTATATTTATAGGGTCTATGCATTCATGTTAAAGTCGACGCCATGTTGGATAACTCAATAACATGGGTGGCATAGGAAAAAAATCATTTAGCCAGTTTAAAACCACTATGCAATATTTTTGAGAGCATTGATGCTGTAAATATTTTGAATTAGTATCTCAAGTATGTGAGAAAAATAACAATAACAAAAAATTAACCGATTTCACAAAGAAAATTGGCTTAAATGAAGTTTGTCCTATGCTGAGCAATGTTATGCACTACTCCAGTATGGCCTCCAAGCGCAATAAATATGACGTCATCCGCATACACCCTATATAACATATTAATATTTTCTGCTGTAAAGGGAGGGGGGGGGGGGGGCAAAATTAACTTAATAACAATTAACTTAATAAGGGTTTTTGATTTATTCCTTATTATTTACTGTTTGAGTTAAGAGTAGACTATAATTTATAGTTTTTTTTTAAATCACCTATTACTTTCATTAAAGGCATAGACCACATAAAAAAACATAATGCTTTTTAATGAATAAACACGAAATGGGATCTTCAAAACTGATGACAATTTTTACCAGAATGTAAATGTAGCCCCACGAGAGAGCGTGAAAAAACTGTAAAGTATGCAATTTGCGTAAAAATTCATGTTTATGACGTCAGAAACATGTAAAAATTAGTATGAAAATGTTTTGCGGGTTGCATAAATCGAAATTTCTGATCACTGCTACGGAGCTACAGTTGGGTTTTGAGACAAACTAAAGTTATTTATGTAAGTCCCATCAAGTGTTTTGTGATATAAATGCTTGTTTTTCTCTGGTCTATTCCTTTAAGTATGATTAAAATAATATTACATAGTTATAAAATAATTTTCAGCGAAAGTGGAATAAAATCGATGAACAGTGAGTTAAAAGCCTGTAGGTATAAAAAAGGTAAAAAGTAGTGAGCCTGGTTAATTTTGCGACAAATATTACGTTTAATATAACATCGAACAAGGTCACTTTAAGCCTAAGGGAGGCACAATATACTAATTAAATTTACACTATCAACACACCATACTCTATCTACTTAGCTTTTAGTAAAATTAAATTAACTTATAAGGTTATATTAATGAAGAGTAAATTTATTTATAGACGTTTGAAAATGTTTTCTAAAAAAAATATTTTGTTAGAAAAAAAAAATGGTATTTTAGAAAGTATAGCTGTCTCTAGGCAAGATTAATGAAAACACAATTTTAATTTTGAGATCAGAGTAAAGAATCTTTATTTATTTGTAAGGCATAGGATATTGAGGTAATACAGACCACATGCAACAACATTGTACATTTCAATGGTTAAATACAATATGAGTTCTCCAAAACTGATGACAATTTTTACCAGAATGTAAATGTGGTCCCACAAGAGAGCATGAAAATACTGTATATAGTATGCTATTTCCTTGACTATTCTTGTTTCTGACGTCAGAAATAGGCAAAAATTATTATCAAAATGTTGTGCGGGTTGCATAAGTCGAAATTTTTAAAGCACTGCTACGGCGCTATACAGTAGTTGTGTTTTGAAGCAAACTAATGTTATTTATATAAGTACCATCATTTTTTGTGTGATATAAATGTGTGTGTTTTCTGGTCTTTTACTTTAAAAATTTGTGAAACTCATGATGCTTCACACAATTTTTACAATTTTTTTAACAAGTTAATAATTTGTTGCTATACATAAACCTAACATTTTACACTCTATAAATGTATACATTATGTTATGCACACTTCGCATAACACTAATTTCACAGTCAAGCACTTGTAAAAAAATTAAAATTATGAAACTTCAAAATAAACATACCTTTCATATATCTGTACTCAAAATACACGTCACGTAAATACCCACAGATAAACGCAATGGTGATCTCTCGCACGTCATCCTACTGAAGGCTCGGTTTTCATTAGTACAAAGGTTCAAATTTCAGACCATTACATCACTGTAGAAAAAAGATAGCAGTGTTTAAAACAAAGACGTTATCCATATCTTTTTACATTTTATTCTTTCTTAACAACAAATGAAATATAAAGTTATATTATTATGCAATTTTTTAGTTAGTTAAATATAAGAAAATTCTATGAAGAGAATTGAGAGTTTTATCTCTAGACAGTATAAGACTACAAGGAAACATACAGTATATAGAAAATATACTTTACATTATAAAGTTAATAAAAGAAATGCAGTTGTAAATATTTTGAAATCTACATCTTGGCTTCACAAGGATAATAATACTGCAGTAAACAGATATATGATGCAATATACTGATGCACTGCAGTATATAATGCACTTCTTGCATTCTACATTTTCAATTTTTATCAGTATATTTTCAATAAGCAAATATATTACTTTGATGTGAATATTAAATCATACATACTCAAGATTGAATGTATTGAATTCCAACATATTATATATAAATATGAATGTTAAGAGAAATATTAATTTTCTTTCTATTTTCTGTAGTGAATGACATGTATGGTGTGTCAGCTGTTTCATGTTATAGAATATTTAATGATAAAAAAACAAACACAATATTTACATTTGCAAATCAATGTATTTATAAACAATATAGAAAGCATTCTTAAAGCCATGCCTATCATTTCTCATTGTTTTGTTTAAACAAGAACCTGCTTATGTACAATGTTTTGTATATGATTGTAGGAGATAGAAATGAATAAACATATTTTGAATTTGAATTTGCCATAGACAACATGAAACAACATGTGCTTTTTAATTATTAACCATAAAATGGGATCTCCAAAACCAATGACAATTTTTACCAGAATCTGAATGTGATCTCACAAGAGAACGTGAAAATACTGTAAATTATGCAATTTGTGTAACTATTCTGGTTCCTGACGTCAGAAACAGGCAACAATTTGTATGAAAATGTTTTGCCTAAAAGCCACAATAAACTTATTATTATACGTCATATTATATTCAGTTCCAAATTACAATACAGTAGACTTCAGATAATTCAATAAAAAAAAAAGACAAAAAAAAAAAAGAAAATAATGGAATATATTGACAAAAAAATACAACAATTACACCAGAAAACAACCTTAGATTTACGCGTTTTTTAAAGCTATTTTGAGTGTTCTAGAGTGAGTAGGGGTTCCGCAAAAGTTAGAAAACGTTTTTGACAACATATTTTTAACATTCTGAGAGCCGCACAAAAACGTTGTTAAAATATAAGACGGTGAAATAATTTTTTAAAAAAGTCGGGAACTGAAGAGGTTCAACATATACAAGAAAAGTACCGACATTATTTATATCTTTATGCGATTTCATTCTTTTTAATACTAAAGCAAAATACACAAAGCATAATATTACTGACCTGATATTAGCTCTTACTAGTGTTTGCACAGAAATAATAAATTTACCAGATGATGTTTTACAACATACTTATGCGCTAACACAACACACTATTATTTTGTTGCTATAGGGTGTCTACATAGTACTTGATTATGTGATTTACATATTATATAAGTGTGATAACCTTGCACTTGTAATTTATGTCTTTAGTAGCAAATTTGCTTTACTGCATATTACATAGCCGAGCCAGCAAAGTTCATTATTTTTATAGTCTTCTTGTTCTTCCGCGTGAATTATGTGTATTTTTTATGTTCAAAATTTAGCATAATGCAGTACATACTATTATTATAGGACATAAGTTACAATACTTGGTTCTGCAGAGTATAGTGAAAAGTATAATCCTAAATTTAGACAAGCATTGGCTTGCTCTTCAAAAAAAAATGTATTACTCTTTCATTGGTTGATCTTATTTTTTAGTTCGTTTGGAATTGATAAAATTGAGTTGCTTTTGCGGCATGCAACTTTTCAAACTTCCATTCGTTCTTTTTAGGTCTAAACGAAGAAAAAATAAAAGATCAAACATATATGTAGTTTACAGAATCAACGATTAACTTGTATATTATTATAGTTTCTCCTTTTAAATCTGCCCAAAGTACAAACATATTACAAAATATTGTGAGTAGTACTTTTTTTTTTCAGTGTACTTAAGTAAACAAATAGGTCTATTCATCTGTACCAAGAATATTTACGTATTTAAAGCTAAAATCTTATTCTATAATATTATAATCTATATTCATGTACAGTAGAGTACATAATTACTTACCGATATGTACGGTAATTCGATAATTCTGTTTACTGTTTGTCAATTAGTATAGTTAAATGTAAGTAAATTCCCATAACAATATAATAGTTTCATGTTAATATAATTTAACATGTAAAACTTACAAAGAAAGGAATACACTGAAAGAAAACAATCACGCTCAAAAATAGAGGTATAGAGATATGATATAAAAATTTAAGTACAGCTAGTACTTAACATATTACTATATACTTATGGCAGGAACTCAAAGTCTTTAATTTATCATAGGTAAATATTAACCTGAAACAGGTATTGATATACTACAAAAATACACGGAAAAAATTAAATATAGAGTTACTGTTTAGTTACTGTTTGCCTTTTTTTATAATAAATTTGTTAGATATCTACAAAGTTTTTTTAAGATCTAAGCAGCTAACTATTTCAAGGCATAGAAAACATTGAAACAAAATGTTCTAAATAAAAAATGGGATCTACAAAACTGATGATATTTTTTACCAGAATATTAATGTAGCCCCACAAAAAAGCTTGAAAAAAATGTAAAGTATTCAATTTGCGTGAATATTCCTGTTTATGACGTCAATAACAGGCAAAAACTAGTATGAAAATGTTGTGCGGGTTGCATAAATCTAAATTTTCTGATCACTGCTACGGAGCTACAGTTGGGTTTTGAGACCAACTAACGTTATTTATATAAGTCCCATCAAGTGTTTTGTGAAGAAATGAAAATATTTTCATGTTTTCTATGCCTTTAAGGCCCGCGCAGCCGTCTTATTTTATTTAATATTATTAAATTAATTTTAAAAAATAAGTCACTGTGATTGGCTGAGAGTCGACTCTTAGCCAATCACAGCGGCTTATTTTTTTAAATTAATTTAGTACTAATTAAAATAAGACGGCTTCGCGGGGCTTTACTACTAAAGAAATAACGTTTATACTAACGAGTTATTTTTGAAACTTTTTTCAACCAAGTTATTGGTTTGTACTGAAGAGTTACATCTATGTAACTGAATAATTTCTTAAAATTATGATTTCCGTGTACCTAATCCAGGCAAAACTTATTAGAAGATTAAAGATTTTATTGTGTTCCATGTCTAAAGATGTGTCTCACCTAAATTAGGTGACATTGTATTATATCAATATCGGTTGCAGGTTAATATGTATACCAATTAAACATAATTTACAAAATTTGTGAACCTGCTATTATATTAAAAGTAGTATTTTTTCCCGTGTACTTTAATCTCCGACAAAAAATAAAATAATATATATATATATATATAAATATATATATAAAATATATATATAATATATATATATATATATATATATATTTAGTGTATATGAGTCCTAACAAATACCTACACTTCATAATTTTTTGCCAGTGTATATTTTAGAACTCCATCATAAAGCTAACAAGTGAACATTGCAACAATAAGTTTTGGTCGTTATATAAATTGCACTCATAAAGTTTTCAATGTACAAAAGTTTTAATATATATGACGATAGCAAAAGTAATATTAAAAACGATCGTACTGTTCACCAACCTTGGTTTCTCGTGTCCTAGTTAGATCATACTACGTTGTATTATATTTTACTTTTGATGTATGAGGTGGCCAAATTTATAATCTATAGCAACTCAACTGTAACAATTGCAAATCTTTACGTTACTCTTTGTAATATCATTAATTTGTTTTCACTTGAATTATTTTTAATGTATTTTAAACATTTTCTCCTCTCTTTTTATTTTTTTTTTCTTAGTGTATGGCATATTATAAAAAAAAACTAAATTAACGAGTTAAAATTCCTATAATATA